>JAQLOM010149742.1:0-14379 GCA_030068315.1 Chrysichthys thysi
ACCCGTGCCGAACCCGGGGCTCGAACCCAGGACCTTCTCGCTGTGAGGCGACAGTGCTAACCACTCAGCCACCATGCTGCCCTGTACAGTCATTCTGCGCCCGAAAAATAACAGTTCAAATAACTGAAAGCTCAGTATTGCTATGTCCATAATGACTGTATGAGAACATCTGATCTCAGCTGTGTGTGACTTATAAGACATTGGAGAAAGCAATCTTTACACATATGCTGCATATAGTGCATTGTTATGAAGAACACTCACTCACTCACTGAGCTTCATCTTCTGCCGCTTAATCCTGTTCAGGGTCGCGGGGAGAAGCTGGAGCCAATCCCAGGTGACATCGGGCGAAAGGTGGGGTACACCCTGGGCAGGTCACCAATCCACCGCAGGGTCAACACAGAGAGACAGACAACCATACACACTCACATTCACACCTACGGGCAAGTTAGAGTAGCCAATTAGCCGAATCCCCTATGTGCATGTTCCTACACCCCATTCACTGGGTGTTTTAATGCACATACTGCTGAATGATGTACTCTTTCAAAAAAATCCATTAATGTTCCTTTAAAAAAAAATCCAGGTCGAGTTTAACATGTGAGTGCTATTACGGTGCTTGTGTTTGCTGATCATGCCTATGCAATCCTCCTGGTAAAACCCGTTTCGCTGGTTGCTTACTTTCTATCCGCTATTGTTCAAGAGGGGAAATGCTCTAAGATGTTGTCTTTTCTTTAGAGATTATGTTAAATTCCAAATATCTACATTTGTTATGCTGCATACAAAGACTGTTAATAAGGAGATGGCATTAGTCTCGGTCACTGGTGAATAAAAAGCGAAGGTATATACAAGAAGTTAAAAGACTGCCACATCCAGAGGAAGGAAAATGGAAAGCAAAAGTGACGCAAGGCAGCAAGAATGGAAAACACCTATCTGAGAGTATAAAAACAGACCTTGCACACTCATTCATTCAGTCGTTCTTGAATAGATAACAGACCTTTCAGACCCTGACCAAGAGTGTGCCAAAGCACAAGAGGAAAATGAAGTCTGCTGCAGTTTTTGTTGTGTTTGCCTGTCTGTTTATTGTCCATGTACAAGGTAAGATTCTCAATTGCATGACATCTCAGTGAATTTTTTTTTTTAAATAAACAGTTAAGATGATATAATTGTGGTAATGTTTTTTTTCCTTCTGTTTCCAGGACAGGCCAAGACCAGTGTAAGGAGATGTTTGTGTCAGGGTCATGGTGTGAACAAAGTGCGAATTCAACGTATTGAAAAGGTTGAAGTTTATCCTCCTAGTGCATCTTGTGAAAAGTTTGAAATCTTGTAAGTTCAATTACAGCCAATTCATATCCATAAAATGTAGCGTAGCACAACATAATTCACTTCTATTACGTTATCTAAATCGCTTTGTTTATTTTTGCCTTAGAATTGTTCTGAAGAATGGTGCGGGTAAAAAATGTGTGAATCCAGAATCCAATTTTGCCAAGAATTACAGGAAGGCTTTTGAAAAGAGGTGAGAACATCATCAGTATCATCAATATTCATTGTTATTGTTTATATCATATCATATTATATTTGGGAAGAGACATTACTCATTGTTTTCATTTTTTTAGGAATCAAATGCAGGAGAACAGCGCTCACTAGACAAGGAAGGCAAAGATGCGAACAATGCTTTAAAAAATGTTTGCTTTGCGAGTTTGTTTTGTAACTTTTTTTATTTATTCAATATTTATTTTTGAATTGTAATGTAACAAAAACAACTATTGCTTAGGTGAAGGTTTAATGTATAAAATGGCCCACTGGATTTTGCTGGATGTATATACATATTATGTCTTTTGTTATATCAGTTTTTTAAAGTTTTTACGGTTTTTATGTTATTACCTGCAGTACTTTCCAAAAATAAAAACATCCGTAAACAATTTTGGCTTTCTCAGTGGTGTTTTTCATGTAAAAATGAATAATAATACAATCTATCTATCTATCTATCTATCTATCTATCTATCTATCCATCCATCCATCCATCTCTATACATCTATATATATATTTTTATTTATTTATTTATTTATTTTTGAGCTACAATGTTAGGTTACTGGAACACAAATAATTACATGTTTTAAAATAATTTAAAAGGTAGTCAAAAAGTATAACTGATTCAGCTACATAATTGCTATTGATTTTGACTTAAAAATCTAGCTGCTCAATCAAATATTTGATTATAATTACTATTATTATTAGTAGTAGTAGTAGTAGGAGTAGTATTAGTAGTAGACATGATGTATAATGCTTATGAGATGAAATCAATCATTAGAAATCCTTCATGAATATTATTAAAGAGCAAAAGCAAAAGAGTTTGATGGTCAAAAAGGTGAACTCATCATTACCTTACCTGAAGGTGAACTTCTCATTACTTCAATACATTGCACAATTTACAAACATGCTGTTTACCATCCACATGCAGTAATGTACTGCTATTGAGTCATTTGAAGTGACCTTATTGCTGACACCATTCCCGCTACCACCACTTCACTCTCAGCATGGTGATATGCAGGTCACAGTGGTTCACCTCCGTATATGTGACCAGACTGTGTGGAATAACAATGAGGTTGTCGGTAGACCAAAGCTCCTTCCCTTTTTTAAATGGAAAAAAGACTCCCGCAAAGTTAATACTGCCAGAGGTGTTATAGGTACAAAATCATACATTTAACTGACTTGTACAGTCATCATAAATGTTCAGTAGGTTACACCATGTGATCATTTGTTTTGAAGACAAATACAGTGTAAATCCAAATGACCAAATTATAATATTACAATAATGGCACATGTTGTGTTTACTCTAAAATATGAAAATGTTTCATTGTGATCATATTTTTGGGTTTATTTTAAGGAATAAAGATCTCTGTGTGCCAGATATGCATATAAATCATACCAGGGTTTTGTTTCTTCAATAAATTATTTCTATTATATTTAGAAATCATTTCTAATCGAAAATCCACAGCTCTACTCATCCAGTTTGCCTAGTGAGATGTAAACGAACGCATTGTTTGGCATTTCAATTGCTTTCAATTCATTTTTGTAATTCTGAAATAATGTTGACAATAAGATTAGAGAAGACTTTTCAATCAATTTTATTGTTGTTCAGTTAGGCGGAAAACATGTAAATACCACACCAACCAGTTTTTCCACAAACAAAACAAAACAAAACAAAAAAAGGATTTAAAAAATCTCAGAATATGTATGCTATTGTGTCCATCCTTCCAAAAATTTGCTGAACTTTAAAAACCCTGAGACATTATGACACATATCTGAGCACTCCAAGAAACACGAAACAGAAAAAGAAAAAGGAACCAAAGAAAAAAACAAAAGAAAATGCTGTGATGCAACTTCGGAAAAATGAATGCCCTGATCTGGAGCCTAACTGATGACGCTATGTGTATAGTCTGTGATGATGAACAATGATGAAATAGGTGAAATGTACCATTTTTTTTTCCATTAGGCAAATACAATACACTCAAAATTATATTCTTATAGAAAACAGTAGATCATGTACAGTACGTCCTGTGACTATTATAATATAATAAAAATTAGTCACTCACTTTTGCAATGCTTATATTCCTTATCGTGCACTGTCACCCTGAATATATACTATATATAATATATACATATATGCCGATCTCTTCTTTTGGCCTAGTGAGACGCCCTGAGCTCAATACAGAGATGTCAGTCAGTCAATACAGAGAATACACACACTCTGCTGACTTTAGTTTGGAAATGTTCCATTGACAGTTAAATATTTTCCATTCTCTTTGTGAGAAAAACAAATCCATGAACATCAGAGCCTTTCATAAGACAGGCTTTTCGGGTTTTCCATGATCAATCTGTTTGCTCCTATAATTATGTATGGCCTTAAAAGCATTACAGGTTGACTAATACATATCACGTTCACTGTTCTGTGTGTTATTAATAGTCTTGTTTATTTAAAAGACATAAAAGTGTTTGGAACTTGAACCTAGAGCTTATTATAGTACCAGGAGGTTATACCAGAAACTAAAAACAAATGAGAGCGCAAGAGAGTTCTTCTCACACATAAACTCCCATTCATGCAATTGGCCTCTCCGTTGCAGGTTGGAAAAAACACCTCACCTGTTCTTTTGTCAATCTTCAACTGCCTCTTCAACAAGTTTCAGTGAGCCTGTTTCAACGGTAGGGTCAGATTCCGGTTCTTGGCTCACCCGCGTGGAACCTGACATGGGGTTTTTTTGCTGGTGTAAGCCCATTCACATCACATGTTGTGATTCTGAGATGATTTTCTGCTCATCATGGTTGTATCAAGTGGGATTTTTTTTTTAGTTGCATAAACATTCCACCAGCTCCAACCGTGTGTCCATTTTCCTCAGATCTCTCTCACAAACAAAATAAGAACAGCCAGTCAACAGAGGTTTTTCTGTTTTTTTGTACCATTTTGTGTAACCTCTAGCCAACAATCACGCTACAGTCAAAGCCACCGACAGCACGGTACCTCCCGTTCCATTGTTTGACCTCTTGACCTGTAACTGCCCGATATTACGAGCTGATTTGCTGCTACCACATGATCGTCTGATTGGAAGAATGAGCATGTGAACAGGTGTTGTTTTTAAACTGGACAGTAAGTGTGTACATCTTGGTGCCTGCTGTTCATTCTTCCTTATCATCTCAAGATCATCTGAAGATTACTCAAACAACTGCAACTTGTTCCTGTCTTTAGCTGCACAATAGTTTTTAACCTCCCCATCATTCTCCACATCAAACCAGTCCTGTGTTCCCTCCACTGGCTTCCTGTAGCTGCCCACATCAGATTTAAAACCCTGCCTGAAAAACAAACACCCCCCACCTATGTGAAGGCATTCATCAAGTGCGGCTCTGCACCAGCTATTCCTTTGAGCCTCTAGCACATCTGTATACTATTTAGCACAATCTGTTTCAGTGAGCATGGTCATCTATTTTAATTGTCTTTTAGAGAAAGAGCAATATTTTATTGAAGCTCCACATATACTACAAGACCTGACCATCATATCCACATGTGGGCCTTCGACCATTTGTTGCCACAAAGTTGTACAGAGTGTCTTTGTATGTCTTAGCATGACATTTTTACAATCCCCCGTGCACAAGTAACGTCCGTGAAGACTTGGTGTGCTAATGTTAGATTGGGAAAATTCAAGTATCATGCACAAAGCCCTGACCTGAACTCTACTAGAAATGAATACGAAGGACGACTTTAAGCCTTTGCACCCAAAATCAGTGCCTGACCTCACTAACGTTCTTGTGGATGAAAGGGAAATTCCCCATGAAAGCATGAAGGTTGTTTGGGAAATGGGGTTATCCGGAAATTAGGTGAAGGAAGCTACAGAAGGATTACTGAAATTTAGAAAAGCTTATCCTGTAGAAAGTGTGCGTTTGGAAGATGACTTGCAAAAGATTATGGATAACATAAGAAGACTACTCCTGTGTGCTGAAAATATGCAATTATTCTAAAGCCAAGTCCAAACGAAGGGAAAAAAAAAAAAAAGAAGTAATTTAGACGCTTCTCAGTTCTGGCGCCTTGATGGTGGAATGAAATTCCCCTAGATACCCAAACAGCTGACTCACTGGTTGTCTTCACAGCATGACTGTCTATTAGTTACAAGAAAAAAAAACCCTTGTATATATGATTTCTTACTGTATTCCCTGCCAACAATCTTTTTAGACTGATGGTATTCGTAGCCCAGGTCCTAGTGAACCAGAATTACCCACAAAAAAACGTCTCTCAAAAATAAATAGTCACCATCATTTCTGAAAGATTTATTTCTAGAAATTTCCCCCTAGTTGCTCTGCCATAGTAGTCATGTTGATGGAGATCCCTCACAATAGTACTTCGACTCACTTTGAGTAGCTCTGCCACATAAGCGGCCTTACAACGGGGATTTTTTCAACAATCAGCTTGACAGTCTGAAGACACCTATCAGAAGGCTCAGTTCGACCTGAGCGGGATGCTGTTGATTCCTTTCCTTTACTTTTGAATTGTACAATCACCCTGTTGACTGTAACAAGAGGAATCCCAAGGTTTTGTGCAATCATACGCTGGCGAAGTCCACCCTCAGCCTGACCCACAATGCGCCGTCTTTGAAAATCCCACAACTCTTTTGCTTCTGGTGTTCGCCACATGGTTGGTTTCTATAAACGAATAATATACTGTAATCTGAAATGACAAATAATAATAGATTAACAAGTTTGAAGCACCAGATGGCGTCTGCATACATGAAACTGTGTAAAGAGAGGGGTCTTTTTACTTCTGAGATGTCTGTGTAGAATGGTTTTGCCCACTACTTCAGTTTTAAATGTCATAGAGCACTATTTATAAATGAGCACAATGCAGTAGTTTGTATAATTCTGTCAACTTTACTAGCTCATACACACAGGTCATCATACTTGCACAGAATGAAGCACACACATCCAACATCCAGGCACTTCATGGTTAATTGTTTTCACTTTCCTTTCTCACTCTCCTGCTGTAGCTGTGACTCACGGGCCACAAGACAGTGTAAGCGGGAACGTTTATAGAGTGCACTTCTACTGATAGAGATTTCAAAGCACTTATGTAAGCACTTTCTTCAAAGCACTTATGCGTTCTGATGTGTTTGTATTGCTTTCTCCCTTAATGCGCGTGAATTGATCCCTTGTACTAATTTTGCCTTTTACAGGAGTGTGTGCAGAGAATGCATAATGCTGAAAACACACACAGATAGGATCCGCAGACAAGGTAAACTAACAAGTTTTGTTGGTATTGTTTCATAACATTACCTGGAACTCTAAATGAACTTTTAATCCATCTCCCTTTCTTTTCCACACACAACCTGCACGTAACAAAGCATCCATGGCTTTTCCAGACGTTGTAAAAGATGAGTCACAGTGATTATAGTTAGGCCTATCCTCGTCAGGGAGGAGGTTTAACGTCCTGAAATTAAAACGATTTACAATTTATTGTTCTACTCCATGGTTTGATTTTAGTAACAATGCAAACTAGTAAATGTGTTTTTTTCTCTCTCAGGCATCCTGCAAGACGTATTATGAGGCTATTCAAAGGAGGTACAGGATGACCCAGTAAGACAGTCTAGAGAAGAATCAGCAGGATGGCCACTCGCATGAGGCAAAGGAAAAGAAGAGTAAGTCAAACTGATTAATTTCCCCAGTAGTTCTTAGATGTTTTCCCCCATTTTATGCTTTCAGTGGTCTAATTTCTGTTATCTCTGTGTTTTGCAGCTATGAAGGCCAGACATTGTGGTCTTTAAACTGAGTAAGAGGCTGTCATATGGAGGACTGCAACAGTAGATATGTTGTCTGAAGAGGAGGACGCCTTATGGGAGGGAAAGTCTCTGTGGTTTGTCCAGCCTCCAACCTGTAGTGTGTGGTGTCTACAGAATAGATGGATGCCGACCAAAACATGCAAAAGTTCATGTAAATAGATTTACAATGAAGGCCACAAAAGCTTAGTGGTTAGCACTGTCACCTCACGGCAAGAAGGTCCTGGGTTTGATCACCAGGTCGACCTGGGCACATTTCAGTGTACAGTTTGCATGTTCTCCCCATGCTCACAGGGTACTCCGGTTTCCTCCAACAGTCCAAAAACATGCACATTAGGTGGATTTGCTGCTCTGAATTGCCCGTAGGTGTGAATGTGAGTGTGAATGGTTGTCTGTCTCTGTGTGTCGGCCCCGCGGTGGATTGGTAATCTGCCCAGGGTGTACCCTGCCTCTCACCTGAAGCCAGCTGAGATTGGCTCCAGTGCCCCTACAACCCTGAATAGGATAAAGTGACGGGAAAATGGATAGATGGACGGAAGGATGGATGGATGGATGGATGAAATCATGCCTGAGGACTGAAGCAATGAGGAGGAGTTTTCCCCAGAGATATTGTGCCACTAGTCCAAGGTAAGACACTGGAGCAATTGAAGGATGCATGTTTGCCCAAGGTGTGAAATGTAAATCTTTCCTAGCAAACACCCCAGGGGATTATTCACTATGGCAGCCAATGGCTGTAGGCAGGCCCCTAAACCTGGCACATATTCAGGAGTATTCTGATCCACGTATTAGGAGAGCAGATTCCTGGGACTAAAACCTAAATAATATTCTTTTATATTATCATATCATACGGTATGTTTGGGACTTCTTAGCAAATGAAATTTCTGGCCTGCCTGTGTCTGTGTCTCTATGCTGTGTAATATACATGCATAATATACTGTACATACAGCCAAAAACAGTTAAAAGTGCGATAGAAATAAAAATGTATGTGCTCAATAATGTTCCATTTATGGCCAGGATTGTTTTTCATAATAATGTGTGTTATTAATACCATATTCATCCTGTTTAAGCTATGATATACCCTGATCTAGAGCGATGTCAGGGACAGAGTTCCCTCACTCACAGAACTGACAGTTGTAGTATTAATTCTTTAAACCTCTGTTGAATGTTAAAGCTGAATGAGATGCTTGTCCTGTTTTGCAGAAACACAATAAGACTGGGAAACTCATATGATGTAACAAAACTGCAGCTGCTGTGTATCTCGGGCACTTGGCCATATTTTACGTGTGTCTGTGGAAACATGGCAACGTTTCAACTTGGTGGGAAAACCCACCAAGATTTAAAAATTGCAAATGAGTAGCCCCTCAGGAAATGTCCAAGTTCAAAGGTCTTTCCTATGATTGTATTCCTGTATACTCTAGAGATAAAGCCACAGGAAAAGCTTTCAGCCTGAAGCTGCCGGTTGTGTGACGCAATAAGCATTTCCCACACACACTGATGATGGGTGTACACACATGCAGGATTGTGAGCACACTTTCTCTGACAGCCATCAAGAAGCATCACTGGATTGACGTCATGTATGTGTGTGATTCGCGGGGGTGAAAATCAAACCACGGAAACTAAATGTTCCATGCAATAATGCAATAACCTCCCTTTAAAACTGCAATTATTTGCATACAAGTTCATACAAAGCTTCATGACTGAGGTGTCTCCCTAACCACTGGTTGCATCATCTCAAGAATAATTATTTCTATCCTCCTAAGGTGTAGGTGCAAAGCGGGACTGTGAACAGGTTTGGCAGCTATCTGAGCCGGTAAAAGTACCCAAAATTCTGACGTAAGTAAAAGTGTACAAAGGACATCCGACTCAGTCACGCATTAATTTTAGTGGCCGATGATAAATGAGCTCAGGGGGATGTGATGTTGCACTACCGATCGGAAGGTCGAGAGTTTAAATCCAAGCACCACCAGGCTGCCTCTGTTGGGCCCTTGAGCAAAGCCTGACCCTCACCTGCTCAGTTGTATAAATGAGATAAATGTAAGTCGCTTTGGATAAGGGCGCCTGCCAAATGATAGTAATGTAAATTAGTGCTGCTTTGACCAATGAATTTAACACCTTTTTGCTAATCCCTTAAATGTTAACTAGCATTATAATACCTCTACTAAATGAAACCTAGCTAATTTGATAAATACATATACCTTGCAGGAGATAAATATTCAGTGATGATTCTTCGATCTTGTGGTAACGTTTGTTAAAATTTCCATTTGTTAGGAATTTCAATCTTGTAGAGAATAGTAGTGGTATCATGTTTGGAGATGTAGTGAATGTAGAGATTTCCTTAGAATGTAGGGATTTTTTAAATATAGGAATTAACAGTCAAAAGGTGAAAGCAGAAGTGCACTAGCTGACCATGTGCTGTTCCCCAAGTATCATCAGTGACCCTCAGTGGCACCATTGCATTAAAAAAAAAAATACATTTTATATATATATATTAATTTGTTGGGTTTTTTTTTAAAGAAGAAGAAGCCTGAAAGACTGAACCTCACACTCAAAACTTTCACAGGCACACACGTTATTTACCTCAATCTGTCCGTCTCGACAAGAGAAAAGAGTTACAGTGGCTCAATAGGTATTTCTTGTTCAGTGTCAAAACATCCATTATTTACGCATTTTTATTTTTTTATTTTTATTTCATTTCATTAAATTTTTTAGTGAACTGATTATTCTGGGTCTCATAGGTGACACCGGTTCTGCCGCACAAACCACAACTTAATCAATTCAGCTCTTAGCATAAATGAGCAGCTTACGTTTATGGGACCCTGCTAAATTAAGACCTTTAGAGAAATGAAAATGAAAAGTGCCACTACGTAGGAAAACCCTCCATGGGGAATTACCGCATTGTTGATAGAAGAAGTTTTCCTTTGCACATGCAGTGAAAGACAAAACATCATCTTAAATCATTTCCTCTTTGGATACAAAAAGTCTTTCTGTAATAGTTAAAGACCTCTCCAGCGTAGGATACAGCCCAATATTGACCATTACGCAAAATGGGGAAATGTCAGATTACTAGAATATTTCTACATGTCTTTCAATAATGTTATTGTGAGTGTCATTGTGTATGGGAGGAGCCCAGCACTATTCTCCTTTTCAAATCATTCTTGGATCAGGAGTCATTTTTCCATTCGTCAATATGTCAGTGGGAAGTCCCCATGTGTACTATCCCTGACAGTGCACTCTATAAATGTTCCTTTCTTACACTGCCTTGTGGTCAGTCAATCACAGCTACTGCAGGACAGTGAAACCCATTAATCATGAGTCGAGCCGTTCTTCTGCTGCTGCTTGGATGTTGGATGTGTGCTTCATTCTGTGCAGGTATGATGATCTGTGTGTATGACAGAATTATACAAACTATTGCGTTGTACTCGTTTATTTATCATCTTCTATGACTTTCGAAACTGACGCTGTGGGTAGAATCATACTATCTTTAGAATCTCACTGCTTTGTGAAAGATGAATAGATTTTGATTTTGGTGTGTGTCACTACACCCATTTAACTCATACTCACTTGCAAAGTTACATCATCCTGAAGCAATCTATATCACCATGTTGACATTTCTTCCTACATTCCAGAAGCATGAACATTTATTCACGCGTTACTTTTATGGAAGTCACTAGACAATAAAGGAATAAAGGTTTGACTCAGTGTGATATCAGGACTGGCATAAACAGATATTATCAGATAATAAGTGGCAGTAGACATATAAAGTGTAGCAATAAACAAATTTAGTTGCGGACTCACTGCGAGCACAATGCTAGTTACACTTGAAAGTGGAATTTGTGCCATCGTTTAAAGAGCTTATGCATTGACAATCCTGTTTCGTAGCAATTCATGATATAGACGCGTAAGACAATTATTAAAATATATCTGCCATTGGCATTACAGGTTTTTTTTTTTTCTTAAATGTTCAATGGAAAATGGTCTGTACTGACTCCAAGTCCTTTGTCTGTGCTTCAGGATTCCGTATGGAGAGATCAGAGCGCTGTCTCTGTAAGAAGCTCAACAGAATTCGTCCCGAGAACATCTTTGAATGGAAACTCTTCCGTCCGAGTGCGTCCTGCAGCTCTTATGAGATTGTGTAAGTTAGTCCAAAGCCAAACCTGACATTATTCTACAGATCAGGAATAACCTGAAACAAAAATCTGAGTTTTGCTGGTTTTGTCTTTTTACAGGGTGACATCAATGGCTGGTAAAAAAATGTGCCTCCATCCAGCCTCAAAGGCATGGACGATCATAATGAGTGGACAGCGTGGACCAATATAAAGCCCAAAATAAATGTCCAGACTGTTGTCAGAGACCAAACCAAAGCTTACATACTTGTGAAAAATAAATGGTGAATCTGAGAATGTATAAGAACTTATCACGTGTTATGTCTTTATGATATTGCTGCGTGTGTGTGTGTGTGTGGGTGTGTGTGAGTGCTTGAGTGCACTGGGACTTTTGGTGGCAGTCACGTTTGGCAAAAGACCAAAATTGCACAAACCCAAAAGACATGGAAAGCACCCAAAGCCCCAGACATGCAAGACAGGTTACATCACTATGTAGATCCACGATATAACTGTTCTAGCTATATTAACACCAAGGACTTGTATGCAAAGTTTCTCATCCTTTTTTATCTGTTTCTGAATATATTTCTGAAACCTGTGATAACAAAGGTTCAGTTTTTTTATACGTTGTGTCATATGCTTTTGTCTATTAATAAAATCTGAAAATAAGCAAATGTGTCATCTGTGTCATCCCGAAGCCGAAATATGAGCAATCAGACATTGTCACACTATGAACATTCAGTCAGTGATATGTGACCAGTTTCACAAAATTCTTCATAATAAAGCTGCCTCCTTTAAGTCATGGGCAGTCTGACAAGAAATCATGTGACTATGAGGGGGCTGGTGCATGAATTCCCTGCTACAGTGACTTTGTTGGCTAAAGCTGTGGGAACTATGAGGAATCCAAGCTACCCCGCTGCTTCCACCCCCACCACACACGCCCACACATGTACACTTACTCTCACTTTGAGTAAATATCATCTAGAATGACACTGCTGACCCATGATTATGAAAGATCTATTCAGCAGAGCGCATTTAGAAAAATAAGACCATTTAATTACATCATTTCATAATGTCCCATGTCGATAAATGTCACGGTGCTCATTTCTTGCCAGAATGTAGGCTGAAAGTAACTTTAAAGGTCTCCGTGACATCAATATTATTTGTCACTTTTGTTTTATTTATTTATTTATTTGTTTATTTTGCTCTGGCAAACATGGAGCAACGCCTACATATTACGTCATGCTGATTGTTTGACATCAGATGTGACCTGGTTGGATCGGGCTCCTTTGTGCCTGACCTCAAATTAACTTTGCTTTCACAAAAAGAACAAGAAAGCTGTTGTGTTACAGGGAAGAGTAAAAAGTGCTTCTTTTTCCCAGTCGCTGTGATAGCTGTTGTTGTTCAGGTTTGCTGCTGAATTACATTTCAAACACTAAAACAGATGGAAGCGATGTCCCACAGTAAAATATAACAATACACAAAGCAGAAAATGAACTCCAGGGACTGCATTCGTGTGTATACTGTATATAGGAAACACTTGTGCCACTGACTTGCCTAAATGTCCTAGCACTGCAGCATAGCCAGTCACTTTATTAGGAACACCTTACTGATCCTGGGTTTGCTCTGAGATCTGCCTGAGTTCTTTGTGGCATAGAGATGTCAATGTGAAGTACCCTGAAACCAGAGAAAGGAAAGCGAAAACACCAACCATGAGCTGATCTGATCTGCTGCTGCCTTGTGGATCTTGTGTGTCTCAGGTATGTCAGGCATGCTTCTTAGATAAACATTTGATCTGTCTGATGGTCAAGTCGACCCACGAGCATGAGCTAGTAAAGCTGTCATGATTATACAAACAATTTTATTTTGCTCTTTTATTTATAATGATTTATGGCATTTAAAACTGAAGTTGTGAGTTAAATCCTACTTGGGGATTTATGGTGTTTGTTTATGGTGTTGAGTATTACTACACTGGTTTAACTTGTACTTGCCAGTCCAGTTACATTATTCTGAAGCAAACATGTTGGCATTATTAAAAAAGCATTAACATTCATAATAACAATAACAATAACAACAAAAATAACAACAACTACTACAACAACAACAACAATAATAATAATAATAATAATAATAATAATAATAATAATAATGATAATAATGCTCTGCTTTTAAATTATAGTTTCAAAATTTGCCAGTAATAGATGTTGGTGGACTTTGTGTGGAATTTGTGTCACCGTTTAAAGATCTAAATATTTTCATGGCTATTTATGATATAGTCACATAACGCAAGTAACATGAGGAATGTATATTAAAGAAATGATTAAATTGCATCTGGAAATTTTTTTTTCAATCTGAAAGGTTTTTTTCTCAGCAAAATTAGCATAAACATGCTACATGTTAAATGTTCTGTACCGACAGGAAGTCCAGTGTTCTGAACGGGTTCAAAAAATAATACAGGGAAAAGTTTCTAAGAATCACAGTTTGCCTTTTTAATTAAAAATTTAATTTAATTTAATTTCCAAAACTGTATAAATTCATTAGGTACACTGTGTAGTAGTTTTCTACACAATTTATACAGAATACAGAATGGTTGTTGTTGTTGTTGTTCTTGCTCTTGTTTCAGGTTTTTTGGAGATTTGCCATTCTTTTGTCTCCTCAATCCTGATGATGTTTTTTAATCAGAAGGTTAAATACACTATATGTACAAGTGTTTGTGGACACCTGACCACCACTTTTCTAGGTGCTTTTAAACATCCCATTCCAAGATTTAGCCCTATATTCCTGTTATAGTAAGCTCCACCACTCTGGAAAAGCTTTCCTAGAGATTTTGGAATATGCTGTGGGCATTTGTGTTCATTCAGCTACAAGGAGATTCTAGCAGGCACACACACGCACACACACACACACACACACACACACACACACACACACACACACACACACAGAGAGAGAGAGAGAGAGAGAGAGAG
>JAQLOM010149781.1:0-14367 GCA_030068315.1 Chrysichthys thysi
GGGGATTAGGCTGATTGGTGACTCTAAATTGCCCATAGGTGTGCATGTGAGTGTGAATGGTTGTCTGTCTCTGTGTGTTACCCTGCAATAGATTGGTGACCTGCCCAGGGCGTATCCTGCGCTCACCCAATGTCAGCTGGGATTGGCGCCAGCTTTCCCCCGCGTCCCTGAACAGGATTATGCGGCAGAAGATGAATAAATAAATAAAATAGAACAGGATTCCTGACAGTTTTATGTATTTTTACTTTATATTTTGAATTAATCATTTTTATATAAATATTTGTGGGGGTGTGAAACGAATGATCTGAGTTTCCATTATTTCTTATGAGAAAATCCGCTTTGATATACGAGTGCTTTGGATTACAAGCACGTCCCTGGAACGAATTATGCTCGCAATCCAAGGTTCCACTGTATTTGTTTTTGATATTCCTTTGTGCAACAGTTCTCTGACGTGAACACTGGATTGCTGGTTCAAGTGTTTCAAGTGTTTACCACATCATAGTGTACTGACATCCTGAGCAATTCCCACGGACAGTTAAATTATAGGAACCAACCAAGCAACCTTGTTTTAAATATTCGTTTGAATTTTGAATTTAATGGTTTGTTAATGACCTGTTGAGCGTCAGTAAATCTAGTAATCTAGTAAATCTAGAGTTGAACTGGCACTGTAAAAATATGGTTTTCACTCTAAATGAATCAGTGTAATAGAGTTGGTGTCACTGAAAAGTGTTTGCGATTCAACTCCTACAGAGTTATAAAACCATGTTCTGGTGTTAAGCATGGGTTGATTTTTAGTTATATGTTGAGTTATTTCAACTATATACATAAATGTATTATAAACCCTTTAGAAAGTGTTCAATTAATGCAAAGACTGTGACGAAATAAACTCCAGCATATTGTTAAACCTGTAGAATTTGCTGTGTATGACTAAAATATGCACAGCTGATTTCACCAGCAGCAAGCCTGTAAAACAATGCTCTAACCTTCATTTAACCGCTTTTTGATCTCAACAGCTGTATATAAGTGAATAATAGAGAAGTGTAGGTACTTAGGAAAAGTGGGCACTTACCTCGACATGTGGTATGCAGTGGTGGAAACCAACGATTTCTGATACTAACTTTTCTGACCTTGTTGTGTAGAGTTGCCTGGGAATCTGTGAACAAGATCACAGCCTACCATGATTACAGAATTAGGGCATATTTATTCATAGACAAGCTAAAAAGGAATTGGACTGGTTAAGAAAACAAGAAACATGTCTAGACAGACATGAAATGCTGAAAAAGGTGTGCTGGTTGTCCTTTGTAGATGTAGGGTACAGATCTAAATGGAAGCACAGATGCGATACATGCACTTTAACATCGAGTCCTATAAGGACATCAGGTTTTCTCCCAACTACTTTGTGTGTATATCCTTGTAAGATCCTCATATGAGGATCACTGCGTATTACTCTTTTTCCAACCTAAGTTCAATAGTTGATAATCAGCTGCTAAGAAACAAAAACAGAGAGGAGAAATTACAAGGCAGACAACATTAGTGTTTGGGTATCGGGAGTTTAAATGTATTATGGCAGTTCATGTTCTGAGAAAATGAAGGTTTTGCTAGTTTTAACAAATGATTTTAATGCAAAAAAAAAAAATAATGCATTATTATCCTCCTCCACGTGCTCACGATGTCACTAAAATGACTCATAAGGCCAGCACTGGAGTATAATAAAGTAGGAAGTGTCTCTTCAGATAACCATGGACAGCCAAGAACTGGGAATATTTCATTTCCTGCTCATTCTGCCTTAATTATCCTCCTACAAACATCCAGATATCTAATAAGCCCACTTTGAATTGCGGTCAGAAAAGCTCCCTTACTTTACTTGCTGAATTTTTTTCACGTTTCTTCATGTGCTTCTACAGCTTCTTCTGAGAAACAGCTTTACGTATTAT
The DNA here is from genome assembly GCA_030068315.1 of Chrysichthys thysi. Classification (NCBI taxonomy): domain Eukaryota; kingdom Metazoa; phylum Chordata; class Actinopteri; order Siluriformes; family Claroteidae; genus Chrysichthys; species Chrysichthys thysi. The sequence continues at coordinate 1,935 of JAQLOM010149781.1, forward strand.
TGGGTGAAAAGAAATATTTATCTTCAGCCTTGGTGTATCTTGGTGTATTAGACATTTCTGACTTTAAAAGACTTACTGTACACTAATGTACAGTATATTGCTCTATTATTCACTATTATTCATCAATATCATATAAATAACCATCCTGGTTATACCAGCTACAATAGAGATGGTGTGAACATTAGCATCTCAGCAGTTTTATGCAATGTACAAGGTTAATTCATCATTTAGATAAAGAAAAATGCCGCAATTAGCGCAGTTCATGAAGATCCATTTATCTAGTTAAGACACATATTGAACTTTACCTCAATGCTAAGGTGCATGTTTTCCAAAAAGTAAAATGAGCCCTGGTCAGAGTGTTGAGATGAGCCAGAATCAGTGGGATAGCTGATGCTGGACACGGGAGTCAAGATACCATCATCATTCTCAAAGACTGGATTCACCCTCAGGATTCCCTCCGTAGTCAAGGGAGTGTGTGACTGCCTGTAATGCACAGGAGAAGAGCTTTAACACCAAAACGAAAGAACAAGGACAGGCCCCAACAGTGCAATCCATTTTTATAATAAAAGATAGATCATCACAGACAGACAGACAGATAAACTGGAAACTGGTCTTACAGTAATGTCACTGTCTTTCTGGTCCGTATGCATCTCCTGTTAATGAGCACTAACAGGCCGATCACAGCACACACCACTGTGAGACTTCCCATCAGACAGAGTACAACTGTGAACAGGTCAACTGGCACCGACACCAGCTCGCTGCAGTGCTCTCCGTCATAGTACCAATATTTACCTGCAGGACATCTAGAAACAGTTTTAGTGTTAGACCTGTTACATCAAACAAGTAAACAGTAAGAGTAAAACGACACGTGTCATTTGGTAATCAGATTTCTTTTTTAATAATGTCAATACTGTACATGTTTGGAGGTGGGGAGCTATATAGCTAACTCAGGTGAAAGTACTGTTAATCGAGGTTTCTCATTCAAATATAGTCAACTGATAAAAGTAGAGAAAAATACTTAAATAGAGCATTGCTTGTTGCACAGAATGTAATTTCAGATCAAGCAGTGATCAGGTTCATCTTAAAAAAAAAAGACCCAAAATCATGTAATTACAGTTTGTTTCCTCTTGAATTAAAATAATTATGTGGCTGTAAACTTCAGAAGAATCATAAGCAAATAAAATCATCGTAGAATGTCTTTTTTTTTTTAACCTGAATCTAAATTCCCAGTTGTTTTCTATTCACTACATCTGATCTCTGCTAGAGAGAGTGCAACATACATTGGCACTACATTTTTAACAGAAAAACATTTGGGATGATTTGGTATTTGTAATATGCATGATACATAATTTTGTATTTGGATAGTTCATGCATTTATATTGGTTAGTTAAGGCACCCTTAATGGAGACGAACTTTTTTTTTTTTTTTTTAAACGATTACACTGATTAACAAGGTTCAAGGCTAAAATCCAGGTGGCTTTACCAGACTTCATGATATCAGATGGTAATCTAAATCCGATTTGACAAGCCCCCATGAATATCTGATTACTGCTGAATAATGACTGGATTTTGTCTGGGACTGTAAATGCACTCTATGATGACTGCTAATCTACTGTAACTTTCCCCACCTCAAATAGTAACTACTACATTATGAAGACTGAACTTCCACCCAGTGGACTATACCTACTTGAAAAAGTAAAAGAAATATATGATTTTTTAAAAGCATTTTCAGAACCTTGACTGACAGTTGGAGATACCTGCATGTGGCTCCATGTCCTGGTACGTTCTCACATAGTCCTTCATTGAGACAGTAGTTGGGTTGGAGGTTGCAGATACTCTGACAGGGCAGACCATCCACTGTGCTATAGCCAGGATCACACAGACACTCAGCCTCAGTGGTCAGTGTGTTCACCACGCAGTGAGAAAACTCATTACAATCCATGTGCTCGCACAGATCACCATGATCATCTGGAGAGGAGCAAGAAAGTGGATCATTGCCTTTGTATAGATGCCATTAGCCATGGAAGATTAATAGGCAATGCAGATATCTGCAACCTCCTTACCTGACTGGGTGTCAATTTCACCATCCATTCTCTTTGAGGCAGAATTACTGAACTCATCTAGAGTGCAGTGGATGGCTTTGGTGATATTATCCACCACTGGTTTGGCCAACTTCATCTTGTTGTTTACTAGCACACTTCCATTTTTCAAGCTGAAGATGTGTAGCTCCTTAAATCCAGTCAGATTGGACTGTAGAAACTGGAGCAACTGAAGGAATGAACGTAACAAATCAGTCATCATGACTCAAATGTATATACACTTGAATATATTACAGTCTGTCATTTTCCGAAAATAGCAACAAATCATCATTCTTTGATTTGTCTACGAGCGAAACAGGAGTTAATTGGCATATAACTGATTGGTAATTTCATGCTTGGGGATAAAGTATAATTTTGCCTGGGCTTGGCATAAAAAACTAAGCAATTATTGTAGGTATTTGCATTTGATTAGTACTTCTGTGTCATTCTGTGTACAGCTCTCTTGTGTGAAAATGAGGTGTTATAGAGGGGATGTGCAAACGAGTTTGCATTTCTGCCTAAAGTGAGCTAGAGACTAATTTTAGCTATTGTGGTTTTGAGACTTTTTGTTCCTCAAAAAGAAGCACTTGGGTGTATATTTTAGGCAATCCAAAATGTGTATCATAGTGTATGTCACTCATTTACCACTTTGATTCTGTATCAAAGATGGGGAAAGTGCCGAGAAATTATACATAAGTGAACGTATGTATAATATGCCGAAATGTTTATATTTTGTCCATTAAAAGTAGAGGTATCCAGCCACAAATACACTCAAATGAATATAATAATGTTGCTACTTTTATTGTATTCAAGTATTAAAGTAGTAAAAAGAAAATAGTTTTAAGTGAATGAATTTCATTTCGATTCTATTATTTAAAATAACAGAATCGGGATGGGGGGTAGCTCAGGGGTTTACGATGTTGGACTACTGATTGTAAGGTCGGGAGTTCAAATCCAAGCACCGCCAAGCTGCCACTGTTGGGCCCTTGAGCGAGGCCCTTAACGTCAAATGCTCAGATGTATAAAAGAGATAAAAATGTAAGTCGCTCTGGATAAGGATGTCTGCCAAATGTCAGTAATATAATGTAATGTAAAATGTGTCTAGAAACTGCTCTAATCAACAATGCCACGTTGTCTGAAAACAAAACAATATCTAACATACTGTATATACAGTACCAGTCGAAAGTTTAGTCACGCCTATTCTTTCATAAGTTTTTTTAAAATTTTGATGGTTTTCTACATTGTAGAACAAGACTGAAGACATTATCACCTTGATGACAGCGTTACACACTATAGGCATGATCTTAACCAGCTTCATGAGGAAGTCACCTGGAATGCATTTTTCAATTATGGAACAGGTGAGCCTTGTCAAAGGTTATTTAATGGAATTTCTTGCCTTCTTAATGCATTTGAGTTCCTCAATTGCGCTGTGTTGAGTTAGTGTTGGTAAACAATAAATAACTCTATTTGACAACTGTAGTATTTTAGTGTAGTATTATATCAAAACCTGCTTAACTAAGCAAAGAGAGTCCATCATTTCTTTTAGACATAAAATGTCTTAAATAATACAAATAAGAAAGAAAAAACCCCATTGAATTAGAAAGCGTGTACAAACGTTTGATGGTCCAACCAATATCAACTTTTAGCTAGCATTTGACCTGCTGCCTAGCCAAGTCTATTAGCTACTGGAATCAATGCTAGTCTAACCTTTTTATTAGCAAAGCACAAAGGCTAACTTGGTTAAATATAGGCAATATGAACAAATTAGCTAAACGTACCAAAACATGATTTTTTTTAATATAATGGAGCTAATTCCTTCCAGGAAAGGAAAAGGGATGCCTCATTTTAAAACCTTTTAGCTGTCTTATCCTTTTTCTGATGTACACAGATAACTGTAGCATTAACTACACTGTATAGCATGAGGAAGTCAGTATCTGACTTACTGGCAGGATTCATTATTGTTTTTTCAAGATTGCTAAACTTGACTGAATGCTTTAAACTGAAATGTATATTAAAAGTTACTGACTGAGAGAAGAAGGGACCGGTGTTATTTGTAGCAAGTACATTTAATGTCTAAATAAAAAATCTAACGTTGTTGTTTTTCTCCTTGGAAGTGTAATTATGTTAGTGTACAAGCAGTCAATTAAAATAATTAACCGAAAAATTAAAAACAAAAAATAAATACCCGCAAATAATACAGGAGTATACAGTTTGTAGCCAAGTGCAATTACATTCAAGTATCTTGCCGCACTGTTTACAATATGATTAGTGAATCTTAATGTTAGTGATTCACAATTAGCAAGGAAGAGCAGAGAATGAACGGCACATAGGAAACAGAAAACAGCAGGAAACGAAGGTAAAATGGCAACACTGATGTCAGATTGGTGTCTCATTATTCCTATCAAATCTCTGCACATAAACTATTATAGCTTTTTTTAAGCACCCAGTGACAATAAGATATAACGTAAATCAATAATACCACCAATGTCTGAGAAAAGAAGCGGGGATTTTGTTGTTCTTACTCAGTAAGTCCCTGTATCCCATACAAATCTGCTTTATGAGTTATAACTGTTTTGCCTCTCTAGATCAGTCGTTCAAAGGCAAAGAGTCATGCTGCACAGGAGGAGCTCTCCCATACAGAGCACCCTATGCTTCACAGCCTGCCTAGATTATTTATGTATTGTGGTCTCAGAAAACTTTCTTTAAAGTTTTTTTTTTCATTTACTACCAACCGCAATGCAGTTCCCCCTTTGTATACAAATGGATACAATGGATATACTGTAGAGTAGACAATGATACACACAGTATGGATCTTCATTTTGGAAAGCCACAGCATTTGCAATTTATTAAGGTTTGCATTTCATTTAGTAGGCCTTCATCTCCACACATCAGTATCTAAAACATGGCTTTGGCTACCCATTAAACTAGGGATTCATGGGTTTCAGACAGATTGCAGATGTGATATTAGTTGACTGAAGATATGATGTCAACTCATGTACTTGATGCATATTCTTCTATAGGTTTTTGGTTTGTTTTTAATTTACTGTCACGTAGTAACTTTCCGTTCATTCATTCAATCTTTCCTTTCTTCTTTCATTCATATTAAATAAGCACTTTACCCTGGTCAGGGTTGATACGGATCTGGGGCCTATCCTGGCAAAACTGGGCATGATGCAGGAATACACCCTGGAGGGCATCACAGGGCACTATGCACAAATGCACATTTGCACACTCATTCACACCGTGGGGTAAACGTGTAGCCAATACACCTACCTGCACATATTTTTTTGGGAGATCAGAGGAAACCTGAGAAACCCACAACAACAAAGGGAGAATATACAAGACACTGCTTGGGAAAACATACCAGAGACCCTTGAGCTAACACTTCTGCCTGCATGTATCTGAATAATGAACTGCCTGGACAGAAGCTTTGCCTGGACTTCTGTTGTGCATTATGACTGAAAGTCATAATCCATTAACTTTTATTATTAATTATATCTATGCTGCACAATCCAGCATGTGAATGTGAAATTAACTTAACTGCTCCCCAATATAGATTACAATCTGACCACTTTCACATTACATTTGCCTTCATTTTCACCCCCCAGTACCCAAAACACAACAAATAAAATAAAAGAATGTAACTATTTAATACTGAAAATGACATTTGAGAACTGTTGTGTACCCAATGTTTTTCATTCTGGGTAAACTCTAGAGACTGGTATGTGTGAAATTCCCAGGACATCAGCCGTATCTGAAATACTCAAACCAGCCCATCTGGTCCCAACATCCTTATTACAATCACAGTCACATTTTCTCTTCATTCTGATGGTTGATGTGAACATGAAATGAAGCTCTTGACCTGTACCTGCATGATTTTATGCATTGCGCTGTTGCCACATGATTGGGTGACTAGATGATTAGATATTGCACAGTGAAACCACTTTCTAAGCAAAGGCAACTGTAATCACAGGGGCGTGACCAATTTACATATCACTTTAGCATTTAGAGTGCAACATTCAGATTTCGATATAACATTTAGATTTAATATTTACACAGCAACAATATAAGTAAGCTTGACAAAGTTTTTGAATAAACCGATCTATAAATGTATGAAAATTGTGCTAAATGATGGAAAAAAGACAACTGTAAAACATTAAACTGTTTTTCCAAACTGCCCCCATATAATTGCCAGCTTTCAGTAGATGCACGTAAAGCATTACCAATTTAAGGCAAATTACTGTCTTTTTATATTTATAATGTGCATGCTGATTGACCATTTGTTTCATATATGAAATTGTGATTTTTTTTATGGTGCTATAACAAAAAAAATTTTGATTTATGAATTATAAACGAAAAGTTGCACTCATGACCAGAATGTCATTGGCGTTTCTGTTATGCCCTTTATCGTATTTTGGATTCTCTTGAAATAAACAATGGCATGGCACTTTGATCAAAATTTGATGGATGGAATCTCTGAAGAAATAACAGCAAAGAGCATAGTCTGCTCAAATACAGTACAGAGACCCAACACCAAAAAAATCGTAAAAATACTTCATGTATAGTACAAAAAAAGACAGCATAATGGGGGTTAGTGAAGGGACAACATTTGACATTAGGCTTTGCTTTTGGTTACAGTTTGGCTACAAGTTTGTTTACAATTTGTGGTTTAAAATTTTTTAATGTTTATTCAGTTTTATTAATGTTAACAAATCAACAATTTAGTTTCAAATAAGGTTAGATTCATTCCAAGTGTTAGTAATAGTGAATATGAGATAAATGACTCAGTTTACTGATACCGGTATTGAGGCTAATGTCCGCTGTGCCTTCTCAGTCTGTTTACTTGAAGTCTCTGGGTTTGGCAGGTTACTGGACTCAGAAGGTTGTTTCTGAAAATGTAATAAAAGATGAATGTCATATTTGCAAAAAAAAAAAAAGAAAAAAAAGTGTGCTTCTGGACCTACTCATGAATAGCCTTCAATTAATCCACGTGTTTATTCTTTTTAATCATTCACCAGTTCTGCAATGAAATCATAACTAGCTTGTGTGTTGTACCATACAATCACAAGGCCAGGTCTCGGATCATTTGTTTGGTTTTTTTTCAGCTATACTTCATTAGTTAAAATGAAGTAATGTAGAGAAATTACAGAAAATATCATTTTGTCCAAAGAATGCCATTTTGCAGTTATAAGCTCCCAATACCCATTGACAAAACAAATGTCCATTGTGCAAACACAAAAATATGTGAATTAGTTGTATAGACAATGAAAACTGAAAAAAGTCAGACTACCTACTAGTTCAAGGAATGTGTTCTCCAGAAACTTGTACGCATGCGAGCTCCTATTTAAGAGATCCTCTGCAAACATCATGTTGTTAATCTGTAAACTAAAAATCACCCCAATGTCTTTGTCGAGACAGGAGACTGCTGATTGTGGATTGTCTGTCTGAGACAGCAAGCCTTTTATAAAGTCCTGATTATCACGTGCTTTAGTCCGATGAGAGGAATGGGTTTGGACAGACTGTCCTTCCACAGGTGGAGGCCTTGAAGCAGTCTGCACATCCTGGATTGTACTTTCAGTCCTGGGTACTAAAGAGAACTGAATTAAGTCTACATGTTCATTTGCACTAGGTACCTCAGAGCTCCCTGTAAAACTGCTGGGTTTAGGAGCTTTGGAAATGACGTCTATAGCCCCAGTGGTGTCACCTGCTGTGTCCTCTGCTTTAGGCACCTCACTTGGGGTAAAGTATGGCATAATTGGTATTTCTTCTTTAAATGAAGCTTCTGATACAGCAACGAAACTCTCTGAGTACTCATTTGAAGGAGATGCTCTTATAGCTTTAATGGAGTTCAAGTTCAGTGAGTTGGGCATGGAAACAATTTCATTTCCAAGAGCTTGTTCCACTTCAGACACATTTGATCGGGACTCCGATGTAGTGTTCTTCTTACGTCCTTCAAAACAAAGCAATGTTATAATAAAGTGGCTCTCAACATAAATAGCCTCTCAACAAAGTCTGCACACATCAGTGAAAATCTAAGTAATGTAATTTCTTTTCCATTTTGCATTTAATAAACGGGTTGATTTGTTTGATGCTATAGGAGACAGACTGTTGTGTTCTACAAGTTGTCTTGTGTGTTTTGTTTTTTAGACCTAAACAGGGTAATACCTTCAGCCTCACTCATTAGATTTCGTTCCTCGGCTTCCTTTAGCTTGGGGCCACCACTTGGTTCAGGTGGTGATGAGTCCGTAATGGTCACCAATGTTGTTACAGATGGCAAATGCTTCCGTGTTTCCTGTGTAGGAAATGTGCTCTCGGTTGCCTCCTTATCGGTCCCTTGAGCTCCATTTGGAGCCACTTCTTCCTCTGAGTTGTTAATTGACTCGGTAGTCTCCTCCGAGATGGCCACTGCTGCTTCCGTGCTAATAAACCCAGGTAGAGGTCTTGGCTTGTCCGTTGGTATCTCTTTTAAAAGATTTAGTGTAGTTGGTTCAAAGCTGAGAGAACGAACATCCAAAGGCAGAGATGTATCCTCCCTCAGGGCCTTTAATATCATGTCCTTCAGGGCTATTTCTGTGCCAGAGTCTCCAAATGTCCCTGAGGGCCCTGTTCCTGTTGCGTGTGTTTGTGTCTCAAACACCACAGCATAGTGCACTGCGACACTTCCAGGACTGCTTCTTTGTATAAAAAGAAAGTGTTAGATCATTCATTCATTTTTTTACTTGTACTGTTATTATCAATGCTATAATAATTATATTATATGAATGTGTATTATACAATTGCTATAAAACATAACAAAATCAGAAAAAAATAGTGCAGGAGGTAAATATTATGACTTTGTTAGTAAAAAAAAAAAAAGGCAATAAAGGAGGCAGTTATGAAGCAAAGCATAGACATGTTACCGGGATACATTTACAGTATCTCACATTTAGAAAACAAAATACTTTTGGAGTTACATTCATCTTCCCAGTTTTAACATATTCTACTTTCAGGAGTATCTTATCGTATAAAATGTAAATTTTAAATGCGTCTATTAATTTTTTTATTTTAAATGTTGATATTAGAGAATGTTTTGTACTTTACTGTGTATTTACAATAATGACAAGTCTGCTACCTTAGACTGGGTAATAATGCACATGTGCATATTACATATTACTTTACTGCAGTCACTGCAGAGTTAGCGTCCAGTCCATGATAATTAAGAGAAGAATTAGTTCAGTTGGTCAATTCATAACCATTATGTAATTGGAACACAGGACAACAGTGCCCAATTTTCTCTGTACTTACATCTCTAACAGAAACTGAAAAGAAAGAGCACTATTATTCAAAATGTGCAATTTTCATGTTTAGTGGAAAGTACTTTCTAGCTGGACCCTACTCACTGAATTCCCAGTAGTCGAATCTCCTTAAACCCAGGAAGTTTGTTAAAAATTTGCAGCATCTGCAAAGGTACAAACAGCATCTCATCAAGACTCAGATGCAAAAATGCAACAACAAACTTTAGCACAAAACTAATAAAAGCCATAAGAATAATCATAAGCTGGCTTAGAAGCTTGGCACATTTAACTGCATATATAATCTTTAATAATGTGTTGTTTTTCAGTCGACGAGCTGTCTAGAAAAGAATTAGATGCCATGACTGGGATATATTCATTTCTACAAATCTGTAGTTGCTTGTATCCCTGCAGGGTTTTGACCTCTTTTCTGTGAGCTCCTTTCCAGCCCCAAGTTTCTTTTGGATTTAGCAATACCATGGCCTTGCATTCAAAGAAATTAATCACAAGTGTTAGCTGTTAACCCAGGAACACTGCAAAATGTGCCTGACCGAAATAAAGCAAGTTGAATTATGAGCCAATTAGTGTAAAATAACAGAGATGACTGGAGGAAATTATCAATGGAAAACAAAAAGCACTGTTTTAGACAATTGATGCAAATGTAGCAAAGTGGTGCAAAATGCTACATGTCTGACCTCACCTGCTCATGAAGATTGCGGGGGACATCCTGATTTTGCAAGTTATCAGGGTCTGTCTGTAGCTGACTGAAGACTGTGTCCTTCACAGGCATGCTGAGCTCTATTATGTGCTGCACCGCTGAGACCTTGGTCTTCAGGCAATTGAAAATCAGGTTACAGTTTGTGAAAATGTTTGTTAAGCAGCACTTATGAAGCCCAATGGCATAGTTCACACCTTTTCTGAATCCATGGCAGATTTCTCCTCAGGAGTTTTTGAACCTGAAATTTGCACACTTATTAGTTCATTAATCCCATTGCCAGATATGAAATGTTGGATCATGTAACATTAAGAAGTTGGACGTACATTTCTCGCCTTGTACAGATGAAGTCATGGCTCTGAAAAAAAAAAAAATTAATACTTTTACTAAGATATTATAAAGTTATAGTTTTAGTTATTTTGTTTTACTCCATTTAGTTCATTTTGACAAAGACAGTTTGCAAAGTGGGCTTTTCTGGTTCCCTAGTTACAAACAATAGACCCTTAAAAATATAACAGTGGTCTTTAAAGGGACCGTCACCTTTCCCTGAATCCAGCGCGTTGTTTTTGTTTTGTAAGAATGTGACCGCTACCTGCTAGCTCTCTGTGCAGCAAAACCGTCTTAAAATCACATACATGGCAGCTTTAAACATAATGCCCTATCTTTTCTTTCCTCTGTAGCCACCAGAGAGAATAACCAAATGAAAATGGAATGGATCAGTTAAAAAAAATAAAAAATATAGACACTTTGACAAAAAATCTTTAATTTCCTTTTAGTATTTATGATCTATGGCCTAGGATGTCTCTGGATTGTTGTTTTTGAAATATCGAAGCCTTCGAAAAACTTCGCAACTTGATACCTGGTGCAGCAGATTTTGGGAAGGGGGAGCCAGACCCTTTTTTTAAGATTTTAATTGACCTTTTAAAATTAAGCTCCATCTTTGTGTCCTAACTAAAGTTAGGCTTACAAATGACATATACTCTTCGTACACTATATATTCCGGTTTAGTACCTTTTAACCTTTTACCTTTTACCTGTTTTTGGACAGTCTGCTAGACCATAGGCTCTTTTTCCTATGCCCGGAAGTATGTGGATGACACCCGGAAGTACGCGGACGACACTCGGAAGTACGCGGATGACACTCGGAAGTACGCGGAGGACACCCGGAAGTACGCGGAGGACACCTGGAAGTATGTGGACGACACACGGAAGTACGCGGACGATGCACGGATCACTTGCCTCGCGTGATGCCTCACTCTCTCCCGCAACTCACGGAGTTTCCTTGTGTGTTGGTGTACTGTACAGTGCATTACCTTGGGTTTTTTGTGTGCTTCAAGAGCTAATTTTAATTCAAAAGCATGTCTTCTACAGGAAAAGACTCCTGGGTAGGCTAGGCTAAGCTGGGCTAAGCTGGGCTAAGCTAGGTTGAGATACCTAAACTTGGCCAAGTGGCTCAACACAGTGGTTCGACATACGATATTTTCGACTTACGATGGGTCTGGGGGAACACATCTCCATCATAACTTGAGGACTTCCTATAAATATTCATCTATGCAACCTTTAAGATTCTCAATGCCAGAGAAACATACAGCGCCACCTAGGAATCAGCTGACGCTGAGATCAGGGTTAAAATAATTGCAACTGAATAGGGGCATACCTTTTTTTCCCAACTTTTTTTAACCTCACCACTTTCCCCACTTGGCTATAGCTGTTACTTTTATTAAGTCTCTGGTTTGGTGAATTTGCTAAGCACATTTATGTATAATTGACACAAAACAGGTGAGAGTCTGACATTAAGCAATGCCATAAAATATATGGTCTTATCAGAGCTATATGTTACTCTTTGAAGGGTTTTAGCACTGCATGTGCTACATGTGATACATGTACTATATCTATAAATGTTGGATACTTACCGCTGTTGGTTGTCTTGAATGCTCATTCTCTGTGGACAACACAAAGAACTAATACAATACATGTTATGTGTTTGTTGGATCAGACCAGATATTTTAGATGTTGAAATAGATGTTTGTTATCTACTAGAATATCCTCACTCTGGCCACCATGTCACGGTGTTCCTGGGTGCTGCTGAAATTATGGGCTAAGTCCTCCACACACAGTGAGTCTGTCTGGCAGGCATGTACCCACGCCTGGAACTCTGTAGTGTCAGGTACTCTGTCCAGGAAAATTTGGAAGGCTTCCCACACAGCTTCTTGGCAGACTAATATTAAAGACATTGGATTGTAATAACATCATTACATTCTGCACATTTAATATACCAGCAGTATGCAAAAAAAAAGGATATATATATATACTCAGCAAAAAAAGAAACGCCCCTTTTTCAGGACTGTGTATTTCAACAATAATGTTGTAA
>JAQLOM010149803.1:0-14362 GCA_030068315.1 Chrysichthys thysi
GCCTGAAAATATTTATAAATAATAAAAATTAATGTGGCACGGCTGTATCGCGGTTTCACCTTATGCGGGGGGTCGGCTGTATATGAGAAAAAAAAATTTGCATGCTGCATTTTTGCATTAATAGATGCATGGGTTTGATGCAATATATAAAGAACACATGCACTGTTATATTAATAATTGGAAATATAAAGACAGGTAGGTTATAGTTTTGATGCAATACATAAAGAACATGTGCTGCATTGCTGTAATAATTGTAAATGTAAGCACAGGTAAGTTACTGGCTTGATGCAGTATATAAAAAAAAATACATGCTGCATGAATAATGGGAAATGTCAACACAGGTAAGTTTATAATCTTGATAATGGAGCTAGCGTTTTATCCTATTCATATTAGTTCTGTGTTCATTGGACAGTCTCTGGAGGATCTCTCCTTGTGTGGCATCACTAACTTCCCTGTAACTGCAATCCTTTTCTCACTTTTTTTTTTTTTTTTGTCCAACTTTTGGGTCTTTTGAGCCCAGACTTCACCATAACTGGTGAAGTATGAATGCTGTTGTCCAGCACAGGAGCAGTCCAGAGGTGTTCCAATCCCTGATGCTCTTGAAAACAGCAGTCTGCTATTCACTTTAATGTATTCGCAACACAGTCCGCATTTGGTGCGGAAGCTATTCATGTTCGGCACCTTTTGCCATGTAAATTGTTGATGGTTCAGCTTGTCATGTAACTTACTGTTCCTGCTTTTGTAATACTATGGAAAGGGATGTTATGGTTACTTGTATATGAAATCAGACGTTCACATGACTGGAGCACTGTAATTAGCTCACGTTTGTGGTGTGAGCTCTTGCAATCATATGCATTTTTCATGAATGCAAAAATTAATATTTTTCCGGTCTGCATGCCTAAAAATCTCATACAACACTGGTTCCTTGTTTGCTGCAAAGCATTCCTGCGCAGTGACATTTAGAACGTCGTGTTCTTCTCTGCGTGTCAATATGACAAGAAGGTAATTTGAAAAATTTGTGCCAACCATTTTGCAAACCTGCAGGCACAATAGGGACATGGAATTCCAAAGTCAGTCCACAGTTCAGAAGGTATTCTTCTGTGTGAATGCAAACTTGCAATTATGAACCCTGTCCCAGAATCAGTCTGACTCAGGTTTTCAAATCAAGGGTGAAAAAGCCTGATTACACCGGTCCTGATTTATTCACAGTAGTGATGGGAATTCTGGCTCTTTTCAGGGAGTCAGTTCATTTGGGTCACTTCACCAAAAACAGTTGACCCTTTCGGCTGGGAAATGTATTGTCTGATCTTTACACAGCACAGTGTTGAACATTATGACCAGTGAATGTTGTTCTTTTGACTGACAATATCACATTACTAGGCACTGAATCTCATAAATTCATATACAGTGAGCCCTTGCCATATCGCGCCTCAAATTTTGCGCCTTCACTCTATCGTGGGCTTTTATTTAAATTGGTCTAATTATATTTCGTGGCTTTTCTGCTGGTTTGTGGGCTTTTTCTGGTAGAGTACATGCTTCCTAATTGGGAACCCAATCAGAGCGCACGGCTAATTCGAGTCACCTGGGTGCAGAATGACTAAGCGAAGAGCATCAGTCTGGTTTGTGTTAGCCAGCATCTCACATCTTGCTTATTCAGCATCAGTGTGTTTCGCTGAGCTTTTTGTGGGTAGTAAAGCCCTTCGTTATGTCCCAAAAGCTATTTGCGCATTCTGCTTCTTCCGGGGCCACACCCAAGCGCCGATGGAACATGCTAACAATCACCGAAAAGGTAAAACTCTTGGGCATGTGAAAGGAAAGGAGCAGCTGCGCCGCTGTAGGACACCATTACGGCATCAACGAGTCCACGGTTCGCTACATAAAGAAGGCTGAAAAGAAGATAAGAGCTACGGCCGTAGTGTCTTATAACCAGGACGCCAAACAAGTCATAAGCGTGCGGAATAAGCTTGCTCTCATTTACAAGTTCAAAAACCCCCGTGCCCTGAAAAACAAGAATGAGAACCTGCTGCCTATTTACTGAATGCACAACCCTGAAGGCCTGGATTGCGAATCTCCTGACCGTTGATTGGTTTCACCGATGTTTCATCCCGGAGGTAAAGATCTATCTAGTAGAAAGGGGCCTTGAGTTCAAAGTGCTTTTACTGCTGGACAATGGCAGAGGTCATCCCGTGGATCTTTCCTCCCAAGGGGATCACTGAAATTGTAAAATCAGCAAATTGCAAAAATGTGTAAGAATCCCTGCACTGATGTTTCTTTGCTTCATTAAGAAACTAAATAAGGTGCATGGGTCCATCACCATCATTCTGCCTCATGCAGACAGCTGAGAATCAAACACACAACTTCAACTAACAACCAGCCAAGACACTGTTAGATAGATATTTGGGTGACATTTTGAAATTTTTATCTAGTATAAATATCACTTACCATGGTACAAACCGACCATTTCTAAAACACAAGCTTGTAACGAATAGTAAAGGAGCATTTTTATTCTGAAATCTATGTGCAAAATTGTTTGCACATCATTATGTGTAAGAAAATATAAAACAAATAGATTAATCCTTACCTTAAACATACCTTTTCAGTGTTTTATCTTGTGATTTATAATTAACGAGTGGTCTTCAGTTTTGAAAAGAAAAAAAAAGTCAGCCGTTACACTGTACCAAGCCTGCCACTGTAAGAATATTACTAATATCTGCATCTTAAAAAAACAAAACCCAAAACAATCAAACAAACAAAATCTTGGAAAAATAGACCACGAAAGCATATGTGTGAAATATGCATTTTGGCTCTGAAAAGGTACCTAAAAGCACTTGTTCAAATAATTGACTTATTTGCAAACGGCGTGTACTAATTTGCAGCCCATCTGGCTGTGATTGTTTATTTTGTGGGCAGTCATTTTGGTTGGTTTTATTTAGTTTGTGAAATAAAGCTAGGCAGTGTATTGCATGCATGATGTACAGCCCTGCTGAAAGCTTTTTCTGTGTGTGCATACTTGGGTGAGGATGTGGCAGTATGTACATTTTAAGAAGTATTTATAATATGTTAGCTTGGCATGGCTTAGAAACAATGTTCACACAGTAGACTACCATGTCGTACTTTCTGCAGACCACTTCCTTAGTTACAGGTGCTTTCTCATATTTAAGGAAGTGTCTTGCCTTTGTTGAACTCGTAGTGTATCTGCTACACAGATAAGCTTTTCACACAGTCACACACTGTAAGCACGAATGTTATCACAGATTATTTTGATGCACACACACTCTTTCTCAGGCCTTAATTAAGTTTTACAGCTCGCTCAGCCCTATCAGTGCTTCTTCAAACATTTGCTAATGCTTGTATTTAATAAAGGCCCAGATAGATTAGAAAGGCATCTTTATTCTACGGCTAGCTGACTTGGAGTGACATATTCTCATAAATTAAATTCAACAGTACCATATGGTAACAAACAAAAGTTTGAGTACACCTATTGTAAACTGGCTGGATTGTGAGTGTTAGCGCTGGAGATAAGTGCAGGCTTCACGGGTAACCTGTAAATTACAGTCTGTAATGTGCTTTATTAGAGTTTGTCCTTAAGGTTCAATATTGTTAATAGATTAATTCCAGCTGAACTGCTAATATTTAACTCTCTCCCTGCCAGATTCTCAATACTTAATGGCTAAATCAGGTTCTTGGTATTTGGAACCTTACTGGAAAAAGGGGTTAGTTAAGGGTTCGTTAATCAACCCGTTTAGGGTTCCCCCAAAGGAGCAAATGAAGAACGCTTGAGGATTTAAAGCTCTTATAGGGTGGTGTCATAAATTCATTGGGCACAGGGCAAGAAAAAATGTCACAGGCCTGTGATTTGGTTGCTTGGAAGCCCAGTTGATCAGGCTAAAAAGGTGGAACGTAATGTAATGTTATGGCAAGCTAGTAAACTACCTACGTAGGTTAATAAAGAGTTTTTGCCCTTGATAAATTGAAATAATGTTTCAAAAAAGTTTTATAAAGATTAAAAAGAAATGAGGTTTCTCTTATAAGAGGGTGTGTTTTATAATGAGATGCTATTCAAGTTTGGGTACTTTAGTCATTTTCTCTTGATGTGTTTAACTGCAAGGTGACTGCACATAGCAGGAGATGAATGCATTATTTTCATCAGGGTTTTCTCATAGTGCATATTCTCTGTTATGCTTGCTATTTAATCCAACTAGTAAGAATTGTTGTCCTTGCACTTTGGCCATTGCATGCAGTGCTTCAGGTGGTGGGATTAGTGTGTTTAGTGCAAATCAAATAAAAATGTTTGCTCTGTGAAAGCTTTTCTACCTTTTTCTGCAAAATCTGCTTATCTGGTTACTGTAACCGGAATAAAGAATTTAAAGGCAAACTCATATTTTTCACTCTGCTACTTTACCTTTGCACAGTGTAACTGCAATGTCTTCAATAAGTATTAAGGTTACACGAGACACTGTAAGTGATATTTTGTTGCATATTTTAGTGTTAATTGCCAAAGAACTAATAACTTTGGCTATCTTAGAACAATCTTGTATAACAAGTTAGGCAGCATGCTCTTAGACATTGGCCAACACTCCACTGCTTTCCTTTTTCCACAAACACAGAATGTAGATGGTACTGGTCTGGCCACATTCATGTGCCTTTGTCTGGGTCATATGTGACTGTTCTTCAGATTTAAGTTTTTAAATAACACACAGTCCACCTGAATCTGCATTGCTGTTCCAGTAAAAAAAATATTTTTACAGTGGCACATCACATGTTAATCCTGCACATGGGGCTTCTTCCAAACATAAAGGTTATCCCTCATACCTGTCGTACCCCATTTTTCTTTCAATTTGTTCATGTAGCCAGTTCGCACCCATTGGTTAGCTCTCCCCTTCACACAGCAGCTGGCATTTAATTTTTTTATTCCACCTGTTGCATCAACTTGTATTCACATCGATCTTTCCAAAGCTACTAATCCAAAACATTTCTGTGATGATAACTCTGGCAGTGAGGAAACTGTTGGATTCACTGCACACCTCTGACTGCATTTGGATAGCATTTTTAATTTCCTCCTTATAGTTTTATTGCATGCCATCTGTAAAGAAGTCATTTCAATCAGTTTTGATGCTGTGAATTTTTTTTAATGCATTTTGAAGCTGGAAATGATAATTAGGGGTTGGTTCTGTGTCTGACAGAATTCTATAGCTGAGAGACAATGAAGTCAGAAAGCTCCCCCTGCAGGGCAGACTGGAGGGGTACAACCCAGCATTCCACAGAAGGAACTGTACGATGGCTGTAGTCGATGGCAGTGCTCCTGTAATGAATCACATGCAGATTAGTTTAAGAATATCAGTAAAAATGGAGAAAAAAAAGTACTATAAATTAAGGATTCTATTTATTGTATGTACTTACAAATGTACCAACACTTCCTGATCCATGATTTTAAGTTTTGGTCCTGGTAGCACCTCGTATTGAAGATCAGTTTTTCCTTGAATATCAAATATTAATTATTAACTTGCCTTCAGTACTGCACAGAAGCAAGTCTGATTTGATTGGAGTTTTGTGTTGCTGATTTATACACAATTATTTTATTCGACAAAAAAATCTGCACTATTTGGGCTTTTCTTCTTTCTCCATGTGCAATATACTACTACTGTAATAGAGCTAACCTTGCATTTGCACCAGGCCAGTGTGCCTTTGTTTTCTTACCCAGAATGCCCTGTGTGTTAGCATTCTTTGGTCGGTGACCGATAGAAGGCCACAGAAAAACCTCCCCATCTTTCTTCTGGAGGAGCAAAA
The DNA here is from genome assembly GCA_030068315.1 of Chrysichthys thysi. Lineage (NCBI taxonomy): Eukaryota > Metazoa > Chordata > Actinopteri > Siluriformes > Claroteidae > Chrysichthys > Chrysichthys thysi. The sequence continues at coordinate 5,788 of JAQLOM010149803.1, forward strand.
CAACACTCACAGATCCCATGGTGATGTTTAATTCATTGTCCTTCAGAAATATGGATACACTGTGGAGAGGCAAAATCACCCAGTTGGATTTCCCACATTTTCCCATTTATTTCTGTTTTCTTTCTCATGCATGTTGCTGTACACGCTGCTTGGTTGTTTTCTGTACCAAGCTGAATTAGGACTGGTTTCTATTTTTCCTTATCATGACCTGTACTTGTTAATGTGAACTGTGACTGTGACTTGACACTGTCTTTGGATAAGAAGGGTAAGACGATGTGATTTGATTAGAACTGCCTTGACAATCAACTCAAACATTTGCCATATTCCATACCTGTGTACGTAAAATACCATTTTCCACACTTTTAACTACCACATGTTGCTCCCGTACCTCCCCCCCCACTACCACCACCACCCCTCGAAGGGGGAAAAAAACCCCATACCTTGCACCCTTCACACTGTTTCACACTGCTATAGGGACTTTACCTGTCTGAATAGAGCTGGATGGCTGCTGACTGCCCCCACACAAACTTCACATTGTCCGCTCCGTCAGAGTAGACACTTTCAGTGGGGCTCACGAGAAGCTTTGCTGTTTTGTAATGTATAGCGATCAACTGGAAGCCTTTCTCTGAGAGTTCACCATTCATAGAGAAATCTGGAGAGAGGAAGAGAGAGAAGACGGCGGCAGTTTGAACAAAGAATGGTTTAGCCATTAATAGATTTAATATGGCTTTGCTGTTAAGACATTTTATGTTAATTCATGGATATAAATGCAGCCAACAGTTGCATTATATAGTCTTTATAAAATGCTTTATGAAATCTTTTTAAAATAAGAAAAACAGGCATGAAACGGATACTGGTTACAATTTTGCATGGCGCTTAATTAGTCTTAGCCCACTGAATGGCTCCAGTCATCACTACTCTAATATGTAACAGTTACAACATAATAATAATGGTGGCTGCAGCAGAGTTTGACTCGGTTGCTAAAGACATTCTGTATAAATGTTTCTACAGACTCAAGGCTTCAAAAGTATCCGTGTACAGTGATCCCTCGTCATATTGCCCCTCAAATTTTGTGGATTCACTCTTTCACGGGTTTTCATTTAAATTGGTCTAACATTGCAGCTGGTTCGCGGGCCTTTTATGGTAGGGTGCATGCTTCCTAGTTTGCCAATGGCTAATCAGCGTGCACGGCTAAATTCAGACACGTGGGCGCTGATGACCTAAGAGAAGAGCGTCATTCTGGTTTGTGTTAGCCAGCGTCTCGCTCGTTCAGCGCCATGTTTCGTGGAGCTTTTTGTGGGTAGTAAAGCCCTTTGTTATGCCCCAAAAGCTACCTGCGCTTTCTACTTCTTCCGGGGCGACGCCCAAGTGCCGGCAGAAGATGCAAAGAATTGTTGAAAAGGAAAAACTTTTGGACACGGTAAAGGAAAGGAGGAGCTGCGCCGCTGTAGGACGCCGTTACGGCATCGAGTCCACGGTTTGCTTCATAAAGAAGGCTGAAAAGAAGATAAGAGCTACGGCCACAGTGTCATATATCCAGAGCACCAAAAGAGTTGTGAGTGGGCAGAATAAGTCTGTGGTCTTGATGGAATCTGTTTTAGAACTCTGGATTGAGAACTGCCAGAAGAACAACATCCCCGTGGACACCCATATTATCCGAGAGAAGGCCAAGCAGCTTCATGAAATGTTTGGGGATGGTGGGGCTGAGCTGGAGAGCGACCCTTAACCTGGAACTTCTGCGGATTCCCCCAGCAAAAAAGTGACTTTGCTGGTTTGAAAAATTCAACAGGCGATTCAACTTGGAGAGCCTGGCTCCGAAAACAAAGCCGCAGCAGAAACTTTTGTCGGCTACACCTTGAAGAACATCATTACAGAAGGCGGATGTCGGCCGGAGCGGGTGTTCAGCATGGACGAAACCACCCTGTTCTGGAAGATGATGCCCTTTATTACGAAGGAGGAGGCAAGAACCCCGGGCTTTAAGGCTCACAAGGACCACGTCACGCTAGTCATGTGCGGCACTGCTGTGGGCTATTTGCTGAAACCTGGGCTCATCTACAAGTCCAAACCCGAAGGCCTGGATTACGAAACTCCTGATGGTTGACTGGTTTCACCAATGTTTCATCCCGAAGGTAAAGATCTATCTGGCAACAAGGGGTCTTGAGTTAAAAATGCTTTTGCTGCTGTACAATGCCGGAGGTCAGCCCATGGATCTTTCCTTCCAAGGGGTGAAAGTAGAGTTCTTGCCAGCAAATATGACGCCACTGATTCAGCCAATGGATCAAGGGGTTATCCTGGCCTTCAAGGCCCTGTACGCTAACAGTGCCCTGCAACACATGGTTGATGCCATGGAAACGGTTGAAGTCTTTTCCCTGAAGGTCTACTGGAAGAAATACACCATCGCATCGGACTGCCAGTGCCTGCTGGAAGAAATTGTGGCCAGAAGTGGTCCATGGATACGAGGGCTTTTCTGCTGAATAAATTCATCACTCTGCGGTTGATGAGGCAGTTAGGCTGGCAAAACAGCCAGCCAGGAGGAGAAGGCTTTGATGACATGACTTCCGATGGCATCGTTGAGCTGCTCGAGGTTTACTCAAAACTGCTGACTGACGAAGATCTGGCCGAAATGACTTAAGTCAGTGAGCGAGGAAGGGAGAGAACAGAACGAGGATTGAGCACACGAAGAAGAAGAACCAGAACACGACTGAACTCTCTAGTGCCTCGCCACCGTTTTACGGTTAGCTAAAGAGCTTAAGTCATCGGTTGAAGAATAGGACCCACAAATGATTCGCGCTTTGCAGTTCAGAAATGCTTTTTATGGCACCATGGAAGTGTGAAGTGATTTCAGTTTGTGTATCAGTCTTTCTTGAACATTTTTAGGATCACATTATACAGGATTTGCGAACAACCTGCAAGCAACCTCCTGAATCCAATGAAAAGACAGCACCAGCAACTGCCTATCACGACGTTCTTTACCAAGAAAAAACAAATGCTTCTGAAACTGATTTGTGCAATTTTTATTTTTTTATTTTTTTTATTTTATTTTATTATTATTATTTTTTTTGTAATGTGTAAGAGAATATAAAGGGTTTATGCTGTATAACTGCAGGTAATGGTTATAAGAGTGTGGGAGAGTCGATAAAGGCTTAAAAAATAAATACCAAATAAATAAATAAAACCATATTGCATGGTCGCTACTTTGGATTTTCACTTTTCGCAGTGGGTTCTGGAACCTAACTCCTGCAATAAGTGAGGGATCACTGTACTTCAAATTATAGCTGCATTAGTGCTATGCACAAGCCCACCCCAAAAGGCAAAACCACCATACGAGTTGTCTTTTCAGGTTTCCTAAATTGCTGTTAGTATGCTGAGATCTTTTATTCTTGCAGCTGGTATATATGCTCCTTGTTAAAGATGTTAAGTTACCTGCCTGCTACTTTAATTTTCATTGAATACACGTTTGAGAAAATGTTTTGATGAGAATCTTGTTCTCCACTGATTGTGCTCGTAGGCATTGATACATTCCTTTGTCTGACTTAAGTGCATTTTTTTAGATAGTAAATGCCATAAATATAATAGATAATTTGAATGATTGTTCATCAGTATAAATGTTGAAGGAACATGGGGAATATTGCTGTCTTCATCATTATCAAGTATTAAATAATTATGATGTATTTTTGTTTCTTTTTTCTTTTTGTCTTTAGTAAGAGATAAAATGACGAACTTAAACGAAATGATCAGTTAGCTTTTTTTGAAAGAAAAATTAATTGTTTAGATTTAACCGAATTTTCAGTAAATTACCCAATACATTAATCAATAGAAAAATAATTGGTGGCAGCTCTAATGTTATTAATGTTCATGCAACCATGATGTGCTGCTAAAGGCTGCAAATTTCATTTGTGGTTTTCAGTATAAAACTCGTTGAGATGATTTCAGTTTGTATATCAGTCTTTCTTGAACATTTTTAGGATCACATTATACAGGATTTGCTAACAACCTGCAAGCAAGGGCATTTAAATTTGATTTAAAAATACTTAACACTGAAAAGGAGAAAAATAAATGGCACAGATTTAGGATTCAGTACAAAATGTAAACATCAAATCTGCTGCTTCCAGAGTTCGTAATTGTACAGCAGTAGAAAAAACAGTGTGACATTAGCATGATAAAGTTATTCCTTACTTGATGAGGCGTCCGAAAGGAGACGGAGTTTATGGCCTTCAGGTGCATTGTAACAAATCGGTTTTGGCTGTGCAGGGATCAAGAACCTCAGAGGACTCACTGTGAGAGAGAAGGATGAGAGAGGAACAATCATATTTTGCATACAGAATTATAAATTTTCTAGATGCAGATGGCTCTGATGGCTGTAACTGTACCTGGAGCAACATTTCCCCTGTGGGTTGGAGATAACAGGACGGCATCTGATATGAAACAGGCAATCAAATGTAGTTCCATAAGAGGATGAACATTTACAAGATACAGAAAAGAACAGTCTTGTACTCATGCAAAAACTCCATATCCAACCAACATCTTTATATTCTTAAGATCAAAAGTCATGATTTTTCAGTAGAAATGTAATTTCTTTAAACCTGTGTGACACCATATCCGGCACTGGCTTGGAATAGACGTCGACTGTATAAATAATTTATTCAGTCAGTCGACAGAGATAACGGCTGATCATGGGGGTTATGTAATGCTAATGTTGGTTTTTGTTTTGTTTTTAATTTTTTTTGCAATTTTCTAAATGTGTTCAATGTGTGAATTCCATTTGGTCATCCTGGTGTTGAAACTACAGCTAAAGGCAGCAGTCAGAGAGATAATAACTTGTTATTAATAAGTGTTTTTGGTATTGATAGACACACCCAGTGCATGCAAACATTTTAGATTGTCAGTGATGGGAAGTTTAGGGTTTACAGGGAGCACATATTACATTTATATCTAATATGATATATAACCAAAATATAATTAACTGTGTCATTATGAGTGTATTTACTGTATTTAACTGGAAAGCAAATGTTAGTATGCTTTAAGTTTACAGATGCACTGAAAAATAGAGATGAACCAAGATAACCCATATCCTGGGGGGGAGCACAAATCCAAGGCAACAAAGGAATGGCTTTAGAATATTTTTGAATGGCCTAGACAGAAAAAAGATTTAAATCCTGTCATATTAAAAACCTGTGCAATGGCTTCAAGAGGGCTGTGCACAGGGCATCTCCTCTTAGTGTGGTAAATTGAAGAGTGGAATAAAACTGGCAAATCAAGGTGTGCTCTTTACATGCAAAAATAAGAAGGTGCTGTTCGTGTCATTGCCTTGGCAATTCAGTGAGTTTTTGCGGTGGGGGCGAATTTGCATGGAAGGGGGTGTGTATTTGTTTGATTCTTCAGTTCAGATATTAACAGTCTTTCTCCAGAATTGATGTGTCCTGTTTTAACAATGCTGTATTACCTTCAGACCCACTCAGTGTAGTACTCGAATCTGCTTCAGTTTCAGTTCAATGTAAATGTTTAACTCCTGAAACAGATTTGAGTAGTATACCTGCCAGGGTTGTGTGATAATATTATAAATCTTACATCCCTGCAGATCCAAGAAACCATTACATATTTTTTTAAGCCAAAGTTTAGGTGCACTGTGTTATGATTCTTGTAGTTTTGTAGTGGGAGCTATGAGCTTGAAAAGTTGATGCAGTAGCCAGTGTTTAACTTTTAAATTTACAAAGTTTTGAAACCCAGAGATCTCAGTGTGCATAAAGGTTTAAAATATATGAAGTGCACCCTGGTCATGTGATTGTGGTCTTTCGTGATGAATAGCCTGAGAGACCTGCAGGTGTGAAAGCCGATAACCCAGGAGCTCCAGATAGCATCGACCATCACGTGGTATGCATTAAGCAGTTACATGACTGTTATAAAAATTAAAGAGTTCTTTGGTAGATTACAAATAACACCAAAGGCCGTGGAAATTGGCTGAGTTTGGGGCTCTATTTCTACTTTAGAGCTTATTATATTTTAGGCAATCATTTACAAAGTACCCAGGTTACACACTTTGTTTATTCAGTCAATGTTCTTTTGGAGAATTTCTTTCTTTCTTTCTTTAAGATATAGTGAAAACATGTTTTGTTTTGTTTTTTAAGTATTGAACCTCTGTTTATTTTATATATATATTAGCTGATTCCTCAGTGGCTTCACTCACTGAGTGCGAGGGAAAAAACTAAAATGCAGTATTTATAAAATAAGTTTGTGAATTACCAATTTTATTTTTCAACAAATCGTGGTCGTACGTCATCTCCATTTCAAACACGACAAGAATTTTATATATTTAGATCAAAGTTTTCTTAAACAATTACTTACCAAATGGGTGTTTACTTCTTCTCAGTATCAGTCAAATAAATTTCACACAAATAATAACAATTCGTAAAGACGTTATAAAAATGGCGTCCACAAACGAAGTGATTAGTTAAAGTGTAAGCGCTAGTTACGCTGTTTCTGGTCATACGCACGTATAATATGTTCTGTGGTCAAACGTCATTTCTGTTTCAAACGCCAAAAGAATTTTATGTATATAGATTAATATCATGTATGTTTCTTTTGTTTTATACAGACAAGCACATTGTACTGCACAATAAACATTGTTTTGCACATGGTACCAGTACCATGTGGTAAAGTACCATTAATAAATTAAAAATTCAGAATTAAAAAGGGGTTTATTCAGTCATCATTTTTCTTCATTTGAATTTTGTTCAAAATGTTCTGCTATTGGAATCAAATCAAAATCGCAAAGCCTGTATGGTGAGCCAAATTGAGTCAAGGCTGAGTGTATCATTACACCCCAATATGTAATTCTGATTTATATTGTTGGCTAAGTATTTGTTTTAAGTTCCAGGACTCTTTTAGCATGCCCCCTGTCTTCCAGGTCTTATAGAAAATCTCAGTATTTTTTTTAGTTAGTAGCACACGATATATATAAAAGTGTCACTGTACGTAGACATCAGTGCGAAAAAAGTATTTATATTTGTCAGTCCTATAAACCAAACTAAGCTCTGATGTACTGACAGGTTTAGCCAATCCTGAGCTCATAATGCCGCCACCTCTTTTTGAGCTGATATGGAAGGTTTATGCTTTTCTTAGTAAAAGGTTCACAAAATTCTTGGATCCTGTACGGGCAAAACCAATGCCGCCGCTTTAACAAAAACTCATCAAAATTATACGCTAAGATACACAGCGCATAACGTCACTTATGATGCTTTTGGCACATCACCTAATCATCCCAAATTACCACCAATATGAGTCATGCGGGAAAGTCATCGAAGAGGCATTGAAACACTGGAACACACAGAAGCTTCCTTCACAAGTTTAACATGCGAGACAGAAGAATGATCATACCTCTATATGTACCCGGGTGCCACGACTTGTAGCCAAAACCTATATAAGAAATGAGAAATATTTAATGAGTGTACAACTGCATACTGATTCAAGTGAAAGAAATAGTTAATGTTTTGATCAAATAAAATAGAACCTCATATTGGATACCTCTTGATGGAGTTGCTTGTGAATCTTGACGAGCCCATTGGTCGAGTCTGTGTGCTAAAGTAGAAATGTCTACCGTTCTACCAGGCGCTTTTAAAGAAAAATTATGCAAATCAAATAAATAGCCTTGCTTTTGTCATCTGTTTGGAGATTATACACATGATTATGTTGTAGCGCTGCACATAAACCTTTCAAATTCATGTACAGTTGATTGTGGACAGAGATTCTGTGCCACATGACCTTCTGGGTGCTGTGATACTTTAAGTAAGTCTACAGAGGTAAAAATGGACAAACAATGTCAGAAAGCTAATCTGCGAGTGAATTTTACAATGAAATTCTTGCTTGGCATGTAAAGAAGTAACAATGCAGGTACAAAAAAACCAAAACAAAAAAGAGGTAGAATTGATGTAGCCACATTTACAAAAACTAAATGATATGATGGCATATGTAGATATAGTGGAGATAATAAAACACACTGTGAATATTTTTTAATACAGTGAGTAGTGGAGGTACTGTTACCACCCCAAAGTTGATTATTTTCCTAAAACAGCACTTCTTGAAGCGTTAAACTCTTATTATACCACTCCAGTTTGCCACTGATTATAGGACGATGTCATATTTTATTCCATTTATGGTCATGTTTGATGTTTAATGGAGCATTAAACTTACTTTCATTATAGTTGTTCCGTCATCAGTCTTTTTTCTGCCTCTTTTAAGTTGTAGTGACCCGAAGACTGGGTTTAAATCCTAGCACTGTCATAAAGCCACCTATACACAAACCTTAAACTAAAAATATTTGTGCTGCTTTTAACTTTGCCCTGCACAGCCAATGTGTTTGCAATTTTAATAAAGTTCAACAATGGAAAATTTTCAGTAACAGCAAAGATTCTAAAGCACTATATGCTAACATAGCTTACTGGCCAGAAAATACCTTGGTCATCAGGAAGTACGGAAGTTCGACACTATGGGCGCCATTTTAGTAAGCTGCCCTTTCGTCCCAGAGGCCGGATACCGTGGGAAACATGCGGCATTTTTCTGAAATCGTCTTGTTGTTTCT
>JAQLOM010149836.1:0-14351 GCA_030068315.1 Chrysichthys thysi
CGTGAACAGGAAGTGACCTCACCGGCAGTAAGTACGCATGTAGAATTTTATATGTTGTTAAAATTACGTATGTTTAAAAGTGTAGAAAGTGTTTAAGAGCATATGACGTGTTTATAAACGAGTAGAAATGGTTTATAAAGCCTTAATATATATATAATAATAAAATCAGGCGGACCAGTCACGTGACTGCGAGGGAGCGTTAGGATTGGTTACGGCAGTTGTAAACAACAAGTGATGTCACCGGAGCTTTCGCTCCATGTCCATGAGCTCTTATAGCTCCAGTCCAGTAGCTTCATGTCCTGTGAATCTATCTTCTCAGCACTCAGTTCCTCCGGTACCGTGAGTTTTGCGCCTCTTTCCCATACACTTTCCCCATCGCCATTTCCGCCGATTAAACCCTCCGTCTCCTGGTTGTTTTCTGCTTTGTATTGACAATGCGTGAGCTAGTTTGCCCACGTGACTTTGTAGACGACACACCATTGGACATCTCATCTGGTCAGTGCCCGATATAGTATTTTACATGTTGTTAAAATGACGTAGGTTTAAGAGTGTAGAAAGTGTTTAAGAGCATGGGAAGTGTTTAAGAGTGTGGAAAACGTTAATAAGAGAGTGGGTATGGTTAATAAGAGAGTGGGAAGGGTTTATAAAGCCTTAAAAAATATATAAATAATAAAATCAGGTGGAAAAGTAAGGTGATCGCGAGGGAGCGCTAGGATTGGCTAGGACGGCTGTAAATAGGAAGTCACCTCACCGGCAGTAAGTACGCATATGGAATTTTATATGTTGTTAAAATTACGTATGTTTAAGAGCGTAGAAAATGTTTAAGAGCATAGGATGTGTTTATAAGAGTGTGGAAAAGGTTAATAAGAGAGTGGAAATGGTTTATAAAGCCTTAAAATATATATAAATAATAAAAATTAATGTGACTTTGCAGTATCGCGGTTTCATCTTTCCGTTCTGCCGCCCCCCGTGATAGGCGGGGGTTCACTGTAATTCATTCCCAGATTGGGGCAAAGGATATCTACGTAAGGGCGTTTGAATGAAGTTTCTATGTTTAATGGTTTAAGCCGCATTAATCGTTGAAAATGGCAAAGTGGTTAGCAGAATAATAAGCGGAATAAAAATAAGAATACTACGGATAACAATAGAGTGCATTTTCATGCACTCTAAAAATGTTGGAATGGCCAAGTAAAGTCCAGACCTCAATCCCATTGAAATCTTTTATTTCAAGTTATTTTTGCTAAAGGTGGTTCTACTGGTTACTAAATAATAGTTTGTATTTATTTTTTCCCACCTGGTTTCTCAATGTTAATTTAGGCATTGTTCACACCTGGCATTAGCATGCATGTGTAAACAGGGCCAGACATATCCCAAAAATGCATTGTGATCCAATCACTCAGACCAAATCTGGCCACATTCTTTTAGCTGTGTGTACATAAATGTGTCCTAGGCGACAGTGAAGGGGCTGCCTACTCAACTTACATCCTCTGCTTAAGTGGAAGCATCTGACTCATCCATACTCATTCGCACATCAAGGGCATCATATTACAATGTGACAGTGGACAACACCAACAACAACAGGGTTATAGGCTCTGTTGTTTTTATAGCAGACTAGGTACAGGAAGTGCATTGCTGCCTCCCACCAGTTAAAAACAACAATGCAGTTGGTCTTTGCAAACGGAAATGATGTACATGTGTATAGAGCAGGGAAGTGAGATTCAATCACAAGTGTTCAATCCAGAATGTTACAAAATTGACTCTGTTTTTGTCTAAATTATGTGCATTTGTGTGCCTGTTTTGGCTGCAGAATGGGTGTCTTTTGTCTCCTCCTCTTTCAGGCCCAGCCCACTGCAACATGTCCTGCTTCCAGCTTGATAGACCACCACTCTTAAATGCCTTGGCCCCACCTCCTGCTTTGGGATTGGATGGCTGTACATTGCTGAACATGTTTTTAAACCTTGTCAGTCTACATACTTGCCTTTGCTTTGTCCCATGTGAATTCCGCGTTTTGTGCTAATTTATGTATGACCTTCTGCTTGTTGTTGACCTTGCGTGTGCTTTGCCCCGTTGGATCTGTTTGTGTCATTTATATAGCTCTTGATATTATTATTTGTTTGTTTATACAAGTTGGTGAGTACCACACAATTGGTACACAATAAAAACATATAATTTAAGGAGAGTGTACTTTCTTTTTCCCCATGTATATCTCATTATTAGGAGTTCCTTTCCTTCTCTATGCTGTTCATCCAATATATTTTTAAGTTTTTTTTTGTTTGTTTGTTTGTTTTTATAAATTTCTATTACAGAAAGTTCTTTTGCTCCTGTGGTCTTGGTGACACACTAAAAATTCCTTGTAAATTTACTGGCAGCAAGTTTCCCATGTAATTATTATTTAATAATACACTAAGCTATATTTTCAAACAGAGAACACAACTCTAATTTTACAGGACCACATATTGCTAACTGTATAGGGCAGGGCTATTCAATTTGTTTGTCATGGGGGCAAGTTCGTGGAAAGTATCCCAAATAAAGGTCCGGAGAAATATAGCTTGCAATATGAGTAATCACAATAAAAACTTCATATACAGTAAATTATAACAACAACGTAGAAGTTCTAACTGCACAACAATATCATTGAATTAAGACTTCCATGTAGGCTTTTTCTACATTCAAATGGCATATTAAGAAATCAGTTCAGGTGAGCCATATCACACATATTTAGAACATATCTCATTTAACTAAGACTTGAGAGCACATAACAAAAACAAAACAGAAGCACATACTGTGGTGTGAATTATAACATCAGTGAATGCATGGGATATTGTCAGAGTAAATTATTTCAACACTGAACTTACAAAAAACATCTCAGTAATTAGTGAACATCTCATCTATTGAGTGTATTGACATTTTTTTTAGATATAGCAAGTGCAGTGAGGTCAGGTGAATACGTTGTTAGTGCTATATGCATACAGTGGTGCACGTGCTGGGCCGAGAGGGATATATGATTATTACTTTTAATGGCATTCATGAATTGCATGTGTAAGTAAACCCAAACATTGTGAGAACAAAAATGGCAAGGCCCCTTGAATGAAGAAATTTCTAGTGGCTGACTTCATGAGTCCAAAATTTCTCAGAACCTGCCACCTGCAATGACTGTGGCAGGTCATCTGATGAGTGAATGTCAATGAGCTCAAGTTATATTCTCAGTGCAGAGTAAACATATAGGCCTGCCATAGACAATTTTAAACAAATAGTTCTCTGTCTATTGGCTGTTGAAGTGCCTGTTTTCAGTGTCACCTTTTCATTTTTTTTTAAAGCAGAAAGACACTTTGTCTAACTAGGCTAAAGTGCTATCAAGAACAGGATCAGAGTTTATAATAGTGAGAGGAGATACAGAGTGGGGAGAAGACAGCCTGCTAGAGATGACTTTTTACACCAAATAAAGGGCCACTACAAATAACCTCATGGCCTGGGTCTGGCTTATGGGGTCACCAATTGAACAGCCTTGGTATAGGGTACCCCAAAAGATTGGATTCAGGAGGAAATCATCTTTACATGCAACAAACATTAGTTTAGATATATTAAGGAATGTTCAGCGTTTTTGTACATCAGAAATTTTGGCCATGTGAACTTGTAGGAAAAAAATTAAACCCAAATCACACTTATGATACTCTTATAGGTTTATGTAATTTATCTAGATTTAAGGTCCATGAGAGGATGCAAAATGGTCAAAAAAAATAATTTGGTCATTTTTGACATTTTGTCTGACCCTTAATGAACAAATGTCATTGCTACTACATCTAAATATATGACTTTTATTTAAAAATAGCATGACATATGTTGTCTCCCATCCAATAGTGTGTCGTGTACAATCTCACATGGGCAAACTAGCTCACACGTTGTCAATACAAAGCAGAAAACAACCGGGAGACGGTTGGTTTAACTGGCGGAAATGGTGACGGGGAAAGCGTACAGGAAAGAGGCGCAAAACTCACGGTACTGGAGGAGCTGAGTGCTGAGGAGATAGACTCACAGAACATGAAGCTACTGGACTGGAGCTATAAGAGCTCATGGACATGAAGCGAAAGCGCAGGTGAGGTCACTTCCTGTTTACAAACGCCATAACCAATCCTAACACTCTCTCGCAATCACGTGACTGGTCCGCCTGATTTTAATATTTATATATGTATATTAAGACTTTATAAACCATTTCCACTCCCTTATAAACACGTCCTATGCTCTTAAACACTTTCTACACTCTTAAACATATGTAATTTTAACATCTAAAATTCTACATGCGAGATCACTTCCTGTTCACAAGTTGAAGTGGAAGTGGCTTACACAGCCACTTTCACTTTTCGTCCGCTGATGAAATACAGTGCATACTGTTTTATTTTGATTTAAATGTTCTTTTAATGTTTGAATGAACATTTTTTAGATGATATTTTATATTCCAGAGTCACGCGAAAGCCAAAAAATTCCGCAAATCATAATGTGAAAATCCGTGATGCACTGAACCCGCGAGAGGTGAACCGCGATATTGCGGGGGTTCACTGTATTTTAAGCCTTTATAAACCCTGCCACACTCTTATAAGCATTACTTGCACAGTTATACAGCATAAAGCCTTTACATTCTCTTAGATATTGGGTTAGATTAATTGAAATTATGTACTGTATGTACAGTAAACACTGTTGACACAGTATACGAACAACAAATATTGTATGTCATTGAGGAATTTTATTTACAAAGAAATATGCAAAACAGTTTTAAAACCATTTTTTTTCCCCTGGTAAAGAACATTGTGATAGGCAGTTGCTGGCACTGTGTTTTCATTTGATTCAGGAGGTTGTTATACACTTCTGTGGCGCCATCAAGAGCATATCTGAACTGCAAAGATTGAATCATTTGTGGGTCCCATTCTTCAGCCGATGACTGAAGCACTTTAGCTAACCGTAAAATGGTGGCGAGGTGCTTGAGAGTTAGGCCTTGTTCTTCTTCTTCTTGCGCTCAGTCTTCCTCTTGTTCTTTCTCTTCCTCACTTGCTGACTTGGTTATTTTGGCCAGATCTTCGTTGGTCAGCGGTTTTGAGTAGACCTCCAGCGGCTCAGCGACGTCGTCGGAAGTCATGTCATCAAAGCCTTCTCCTCCTAGCTGTTTTGCCAGCCTAACTGCCTTATCAACCATAGAGCGATGAATTTCTTCATCAGAAAAGCCCTCGTATTCACTGACCACTTCTGGCCACAATTTCTTCCAGCAGGCATTGACAGTCTCCTTCTTCATGTCCTTCAGTGCTTTCTGTATAGTCACCAGGCAAGATGCGATGGTGTAGTCCTTCAGGGGAAAAAAATGTCCTTCATCCGTTTCCATGGCATCAACCATGTGTTGCAGGGCATTCTTAGTGTAAAGTGCCTTGAAGGCCCAGATAACCCCTTGATCCATTGGCTGAATCAGTGGTGTTGTATTTGCTGGCAAGAACTCCACTTTCCCCCTATGGAAGGAACGATCCACGGGATGACCTCCGGCATTGTCCAGCAGTAAAAACACTTTGACCTCAAGGCCCCTTTGGCATGATAGATCTTTACCTCCGAGATGAAACATTGGTGAAACCAGTCAAACGTCAGGAGTTTCGTAATCCAGGTTTTCAGGTTGTGCATCCGGTAGACAGGTAACAGGTTCTTATTCTTATTTTTCAGGGCCCGGGAACTGGTAGTACCAGCCCACTAGACCCAAGAAGGACCTTACTTCCTTTTTGGTTCTTGGTCTCTCTGCTGTTTTAATGGCCTCTATTTTTCCAACCTGAGGCCGGATCACACTACAATTCAGGATGGACCCCAGGTACTGTGCCTTGGCCGTAGCCAAGCTGCACTTGTCTGGTCAGATGGTTAAGCCAGCAGCCTTTATCCTGGTCAACCCCTTGTGTAGATGGCCCAGATGCTGCTCCCAGGACTGGCTGTATATTATGTCATCTAAATATGCAGTGGCGAACATCTCTGTCCCCTTGAGGACACAGTCCATTAATCTTTGGAAACTTGCTGGGGCCCCATGAAGCCCAAATGGGAGAACTTGAAGTGGTAATGACCAAAGGGTGTTTTGAAGGCTGTCAACTCCCTGCTTGCTGGCATCAGCGGGACCTGCCAATATCCTTTGCATAAGTCCAGGGTACTAAGGAACTTGGCCTTCCCCGATTTCCCGATGAGGTCATCCACTCATGGCATGGGATAGGGGTCAAACCTGCTGACACTGTTGAGCTTCCTAAAGTCCAGACAGAACCTGAGGCTGCCATCTTTCTTTGGAACCAGGATTACTGGGCTACTCCACTCACTTGTAGATGGCTCATTCACTCCCATGGCCTCCATGGTCTCCAGCTCCTCCCTCAAAACTGGCAGCAGACGCTCCCTGTACACTGCCTGACGTATGGGTCTTGGGTCCTTCAGTGTGATGTGATGCTGGATAATGTCTTTCTTCCCAGGCCTGTCCATAAAGAGTTGCTCTGGCAGAACCTCCAGCAGATGCTCTCTCTCCCCCTCTGCAAGGTGGTTCAGGTCCAGCCCACTCCCCTCTCCTGTGCCAGGGAAGAACTGCTTGTCCACATCATTGTCTTCCACAACTGCCCTCACCAAACAGGATTGCCCAGCAGGCAAGGCAGAAGCCGCCAACTCTTGTGATGTTGGCTCTGGCCGGGCATACCACCTTTTTAACATATTGTAGCGATGCTTCCGGGTGTGGGCGGGTCCCCCATAGTGCACTGGGGCACATAGTGTGTATGTAGTTGTATTTAGGTTAAGTTAAGTGTTTTATAATGTGTGTTCACCCTTGTTAGTGTGTTCTAATGTCACTACATGTTGTGTGGTATTGTCTGGGAAGTATTGGGAGTGTTTTGGGTGTGTTTTGTGAATCTACCGTCCAGGAGACAAATGGTCCCTGGGGTGGGGTTTCGGCTGGTTGGCCAAGGTGTGTGAATGAGTGTGTGTGTGAGCGTGCTAACTAGTGGTGTGCATGTGTAGTTCTTTTCAGCCATCACACGCCCGAGAGGACGCCTGCTAGGAGCTTTCTCACTGGCAGCGTTACAGTCGGGAGAAGCTGAGGGCCTTCACAGTGGATCTGCGGGGTCTGGTGCGACGAGGCTACCGGGATTTGCCTTCGGAGGCCCAGCAAGAGCTGGCACTATGGGCGTTCCTGAGGGGTCTGCGGCTACGGGAGCAGGTCCAACTAGTTGTGCCCCAGTCACTCGATCTAGCAGTGCGCGAGGCAGGGCACATTGAGCCAATCCAGACCAGTGACAGGGTGAACCAGGTGGTCGGGGAGATGGTTGGCGAAAGAACCTTTCGGGCGCAGGGAGGCCCGCGGCGACAGGCACGAGACCAGCATGACAGCAGTGGCGAAAGTGACGGCAAAAGGACCTGTCGGGCGCAGGGAGGCCCGCGGCGACAGGCGCAAAGACAGAGCAACGTCGTCGATCGGTGCTACCGATGTGGGCAGCCGGGGCACATTGCGTGCCATTGTCCCGCCCCAACGCCAAAGGACTTCTTACACCGCCTTTAAACTAGAGCAGGGAGGCATGGTGGGGAAATCGCCCCCTCTGCTAGCATCTTCTCCCCATCAGAAAGGAACAGCTTACGGGTAGGAGGTGTGGGCCACCACAGCGGACTATATGTGGATTGTACACTTGGCTCAGTATGGTGCAGTGTGTTGGTGGATACTGGCGCTACTATTTCCCTTATCCACAGCAGTCTACTGCCAGAAATGAACACTACCGGCGATTCTGGTGCAGCCGGTGGCAAGTTACGGATTTCCACGGTGACGGGAGAACATGTGGTGATGCAAGGAAAAAGGGCTGTGCAGGTGACCATGGGGGGTTACACCGACACACACGAATTC
Source organism: Chrysichthys thysi (assembly GCA_030068315.1). Lineage (NCBI taxonomy): Eukaryota > Metazoa > Chordata > Actinopteri > Siluriformes > Claroteidae > Chrysichthys > Chrysichthys thysi. Next base: position 7,880 of record JAQLOM010149836.1, read on the forward strand.
CTCATCGGAAATATCCAAGATCCCTGCATAATTGGACTAGACCTACTGGAGAAATGGTGCGCGGTTGTGGATATCGTCAACTGGAGACTGTGCACAAACTTTGGGGAGGTGAGTCTGGCTGGGCGAGGCCAGCCCCTGCCTCCATGTCTCTTTCCCACCCGGGCCTGCGAGGACAGTGTTAAGGAGGGAATTCACGAGGCCATGGATGACCTGTTCATGCGCAGCTGCAAGGGGCTAGACAGAGACCAGCGACAGAGACCAGCGACAGAGACTCCGTGAGCTCCTGGATGAGTTCGTTGATATTTTTGCAGCTGAGGAACAAAACTGTACCCATACTAACTTGGTTCAGCACCATATCGACACAGGAAACGCACTGCCGATCCGTTTGCACCCCCGGCGGTTGCCGTTAGCCAAGTGAGCAGCAGCAGAGGACAAACTCCAAGAGATGCTGGCGGTGGGGGTGATTGAGCCATCTGACAGCCCGTGGTCATCGCCGGTGGTGCTGGTGAAAAAATAGATGACTCGTGGAGGTTTTGTGTGGATTACTGGCAGCTGAATAATGTCACGCGCAAAGACTCCTACCCGTTTCCTCACATTGATGAAGCCCTGGACTACATCATGGGCTCTCGGTGGTTCAGCTCCCTTGATCTCCGTAACGGGTACTGGCAAGTGGAACTAGCACTGGAAGCCCGGCCAAAGACGGCCTTTTCAATCGGCCAGGGACTGTGGCAGTTCCGGTATATGCTATTTAGGCTGTGCAACGCTCCTGCCACATTCAATAGACTGATGGAGAGGGTTCTGGGGGACATTCCAAGGACACGGTGTGTGGTTTACCTGGATGATCTGCTCGTGCATGCGGAGAATTTTCACAGGGCTCTGGCAAACCTGCGGGAGGTATACTTGGCGATTCGGTAAGCGAACCTGCGGCACCTGTTCCAGCATGAGACTGCTTTCCTGGGACATGTGATGTGTGGACGGGGTCGCGACGGACCCATCTAAAGTGGCCGCGGTGAGGGACTGGCCCACGCCGAGGAATGTGCAGCAGCTGCAGAGCTTCCTGGGATTAGCTTCGTACTACAGGCGTTTCGTGAAAGACTTTGCCACTATCGCTAGCCCGCTGCACGAACTGACGAGAAAGGGCTGAGCTTTCCAGTGGGACGCTAACTCTGACCCAATGCGCGCTTTTGTTTTGGACACCGATGCCAGCAATGTGGGACTGGGGGCGGTTTTGTCACAGACTGGGGGCCAAGAGGAACGGGTGGTGGTGTATTTCAGCCGCGCACTCTCCGCAGCTGAGCGGAATTACTGTGTTACACCCCACGAGTTGCCGGCCGTAGTAGCGGCTCTCCGACATTTCTGTCCCTACTTGTATGGCCGGTCATTTCACGATACGGATTGACCATGCCTTACTGAACTTTAAAGAACCCGAAGGGCAGTTAGCGCATTGGCTGGAGCAGATCCAGGACTACGAGTTCGCTATCCAGCACAGAGCGGGGTGGCTGCATGGTAACACGGATGCGCTGTCGCGGCGTCCATGCCTGGAGAACCACTGCCGACATTGTCAGCAAGCAGAGGAGTGAGCACCGGCAGAGGCCGAGTGTCGGCGCATGACCACGTCGGGCCCGGAGTTGCTGCCGCAACTCAGTGAGGAGCAGGTGCGAGCCGAGCAGGAGGGCGACCTGATCCTGTCCCAAGTGCGAGGATGGGTGCAGGGCGGCCAACGGCCAGACCGGCGAGCCATCTCAGACTGCAGCCCAGAGTTAAAGTCACTACACTCCCAGTGGTCCAGCCTTACATTCCACGGGAGCCTGCTGTACCGCAGCTGGAAGAGGCCAAGTGGGCGAGGGGATCTTTTGCAGCTCCTGGTACCACGGAACTTACAAGAACGGGTGTTGGGTTTGGTACACGGACAAGTGGGGTGTGGACATTTTGGAATAAATAAAACTTTGCACCGGCTGCAGGAGCGCTTCTACTGGCCCAACTGTCACATGGACAGTGAATTGTTTGTTCACCGCTGCGACCCATGCACAGCGAAAAAAGGGCCGTTGCAGCAGTCTCACGTGCCCCTGCAAGACTATCGGGTAGGGGCTCCCATGGAACGCTTGGGGGTGGACATTCTGGGCCCATTCCCAACCTCCACGAAGGGCAACTGGTACATCCTGGTCGCCATGGATTATTTCACCAAGTAGCCGGAGGCATACGCGGTGCCTGACCAGAGCACCATCACGACAGCCAGGGTGCTGGTGGACGAGATGTTCTGACGGTTTGGTGCCCCGGAGGAGCTCCACAGTGATCAGGGCCAAAATTTTGAGGCAGAAGTGTTTGCTGCCGTCTGTGAGCGTCTGGGCATCAAGAACATGTGTACCACTCCGCTCCATCCGCAAAGCAACGGGCTCGTAGAGCAGTTCAACCGAATACTGGCCACACAGCTTGCAATGCTCACGAGCCAACGACAGTGGGACTGGGACGAGCACCTCCCCCTGGTCCTGTGGGCATACTGTTCTGCCGTCCAGGAGTCAACACAGCTCAGCCCTGCTGCGCTCATGTTTGGGCGGGAGCTCCGCACCCCGGTGGATCTTGTGTTTGGGCCATCACCTGAGATCAAGCAACCCCGAAAGCCGGGCATGGATTACTACTTCCACTTGTGGGAAAGGTTACGGCAGGTGCATGAACTCGCTCGCGAAGCGTTATGGGACACGGGGATTAAGCAGCGGTGCGTGTACAATGCGCACAGTCGAGGTCGGGACCTTGCGCTCGGAGAACGGGTGTGGGTATACTGCCCTGTCCGCAAAAAGGGATTATCCCCAAAACTGACGGCGCAATGGGTTGGGCCGTGCACGGTCCTAGAAAAACTGTTGGACGTTGTGTACAGGGTGCGTTTGACGAAGCAGAACAGAGTGGTTGTGCTCCACCGGGACCGTTTGGCACCTTATCAGCCGCGTGCTCAGAACACTCAGAGCTCACGGGAAGGAGGAGAGCCCAAGGGTGCTCTCACAACGCATACCCCTCCACGCCGCTCGCACCGTCTGTGCCGCCTTCCGCTGCACCTCAGAGATTACCAGCTTAAATGCCTGGGGACAGTCACCGCTTAGGTGGGGGCAGTGTAGCGACGCTTCCGGGTGTGGGCGGGTCCCCCATAGTGCACTGGGGCGATAGCGTGTATGAAGTTGTATTTAGGTTAAGTGTTTTATTATGTGTGTTCACCCTTGTTAGTGTGTTCTAATGTCACTACATGTTGTGTTGTATTGTCTGGGAAGTATTGGGAGTGTTTTGGGTGTGTTTTGTGAATCTACCGTCCAGGAGACAAATGGTCCCTGGGGTGGGGTTTCGGCCGGTTGGCCAAGGTGTGTGAATGAGTGTGTGTATGAGCCTGCTAACTAGTGGTGCGCATGTGTAGTTCTTTTCAGAACTAGTTCTTTTCAGAACTACGCTGCCCCACAACAAGTGCACTGAATAAAAGATCTTCCCAGCTGTTGCTGTGGAATTGTTCCTGCGATTTCCTGTTGTTGGTTCCAGGTATTTCCAGCGTCTTCCGGCGAAAGACAGAAGACGCTACAATATTTATGTGGAATGTCTGTAGCGGCTGCCTCCTTGCTGGAATGAAAACCTCATATGTATCAGGCCCCATCTTCTGCTTGACCTTAAATGGGCCCTGCCACTTTGCAAGAACCCCTCTAGGTATGCCTACCTGGGAAAAGAACCTAAGGAGGGCTGTGGCTATGTGTTTAGCTTTAACATCCCTCATAGCGTAGGCCTCAGGATACCTAGTAGCATAATCAATATCACCAAGATGAATCTATTCCCTGACTGGCTCTTCTCCAGAGGTCCCACAATATCGACACCAATTCCCTCAAGTGAAGTTTCTATAACCGGTAAGGGAATAAGGGGAGCTGGTGTAGAGCCTCGGCCTGCAGTAAGCTGACATTCCTGACATGACCTGCAATACTCTTTCACATCTTTGTACATTTTTGGCCAGTAAAATCTTTTAGCAATACGTGACAGTGTTTTCATAAAAGCAAGATGCCCTGCCGAGGGGACAGAATGCCCCAAATGCAACACTTCCTGTCTGCATTTCTCTGGCAACAACAACTGGACACCATCCTGACTTCTCCTGTACAGCAACTGATTTTCTACAACATACACTTCCCCTGCCAAATTACACAAGCCCTTATCTCCCTCTGCTTTCTGAAAACATTCAGCTAGGGAAGGGTCTTCTCTTTGCAATGTGGTCAGGTCGAATGGAAAAACTACCTCAGTGCATGTTTAAGTCTGTGACTTCCGTCTCTAATGCTAACTGTATATCTGTGTCTTTCACCATCTCCATTAACTCCTCTCTATGCTTTTGGCACCTCTCCTCCTTTGTAGGCCTAGGTTCTAGTTCAATGTCTTCCACATTCTGGAAAGGCAATATATCCAGGTCTGACTGTGGTGTGTGCTCAGCTTGTGCTAGTTCTCATGCCCTAGCCCTGGTAACTACCCCACACCATGCTGACTGCTGCACCAAATCAGGTAAAATGGGCATATCAGTCCCTAACAGAATCGGAAAAGGCAACTCCTTAGCAACACCCACCCTCATGAGAAAAGACTGATTATTCACTTCAATATACACTTCAGCTGTAGGAAGATCTAATCTATCCCCATGCACACAATAAACCATCACTGTCTCATGTTTGGTCCATGACCCTGCTGGAATGAATTTAGCCTCAAATAGTGTCTGTGAACAGCTAGTATCAACTAGTGCAGACTCACCCTGCTCCATTTTAAGTGACCTTAATTTGGGAACATAACATAGGCCAGTGGCCTTAGGCTTCCTAAGTGGACAGAGTGACTGGGTGTGGCCTGACTCACCACAATTAAAGCAAACAACCTCAGCTCTATCTTTACTACTTGGTTTAGGAATGGGCCTAAAAGTGAGGGGTCTAAGGACTTTAGATTGACTATATGTACGTGCACTAAAATCATCACCTTTGACCAATCCGTCAGACTTACTTTTAGTTGATGGAAGGGCTCCGGCATAAGAGTAGGATGCTCCTCTCTGATGTACTGCTATGAAGCTTTCCATTTCGCAGCCTCAGCAGTTACAGCCGGGTCCCATTCCTTCACCCAGGTCCTCACTTCAGGAAAGAGCACCCGCAGATACTGCTCCAACACCAGAATCTCCATTATGGCCTCTTTCCCTCTTGAATCGTATTTGACCCATTTGCAGAATAAGTCCTTCAGTCTGGTGTATAGCTTATGTGGTGACTCATCTACAGGGGTCTCCAAAACCTGAAATCGCTGTCTGTAGGTTTCTGCACTGATGTGGTATTTCCTGAGAACCACCTCATTGACAAGGTCATAATTCTTTGTCTGACTGGGGTTCATGGCAACAAAAGCACTACGTGCCTTGCCTGTAAGCAGCAGGACCAGGCGAACAGCCCATTACTCTCTTGGCCATTCATATGCCACTGACAATCTTTCAAATGTAGTTAAATAGTGTTCAATGTCATCTGCATCTGTTAATTTAGCTAGATGGGTTTCCGGACTCCACATCCATCTACTCGGCGTCATTAGTCCACTGCGGTCAGCTCTCGAACTCTCCCAGTCTATCTGCAGCTGATTGACCTGGTGGGTAAGGACCTTGTAGTTCTGCCCTTAACGCACTGCTTCCCTCTCATGGCGTTCATCTCTTTTTCTCTGGAATATCATTAAACTCTCAAACATCTTTGTGAGTGACAGGAGATCTGGGTCACCTTGGGTTACTGTAGTCATCGCTGGTGGCAGCTGTACTTGAGCAGCTGTCGCACCCTCTATGGTGCCCTCTGTAGTTTCAGACAATTCTCCCTCTAACGTCTGTTGTGTTTGCTGCTGTGCCTTCTTTGGAGCCATGGCTGCAGAATTAGGTTGTTGCCCGTTCTTTGAATACTTCTGACACCACTTTGTTATGATGAATGGCGGCGGAGACAGCAAGAAGGGTTACAGACGAGGAGAAACTAGGGCTCAAATTGTTTCCTTTATTCAGCAAGCCAAAGTGCCCAATATTTACAGTGAACACTAATATAATAATACAAATGAAGAAAAAAAAACAACTTTTCAAAAACAAAACCTAGGTGCTAGTATGCACCAAATAAGGCAAAATTACTGATACTGAATTGGCTACACCAAATACATTTAGCCCAGTAGTTCACAGACATGTATGCTCTCTCACAGCCTGCCTAGCATTAAAAGCTGTCTCTCACCCAGGCCTTAGAAATAGGCTTCCGGCTATACCATCAACAGCTTCAATTCAATTAAGCATTACAAAACTCCTACAATATAACTATATGCATTACCTTAAAACATTCACATACAAATACACATTACTACCACCCCTGGCATCAAAAGACACAGAATTTATACAATTAAATAACATTCCCCCCCTCCGAGAACCACCACCTTGATGTGGTGGAGGGGTTTGCGTACCCTAGTGACCCTAGGAGCTGTGTTGTCGGGG
>JAQLOM010149858.1:0-14347 GCA_030068315.1 Chrysichthys thysi
AGACAAAACTAGTGCAAATGATGTACCAGAAGAAGAAATTTCTCTTCAACTACATTGATGAGTACAGGCTGCAGGTGCTGGATTTACCGTATGTAGAGGAGGAACTCAGCATGGTGGTGCTCTTGCCTGAGGAATCTCAAGATGGCTCAGACCCCCTTCAGAAGGTCAGCATAATCTTTGTCAAGATTTTGTCTTTTTCCTGCTAATTTACAGTGATATGCAGATAAACAAAATGTGATTATGAAAAGCCACTTTATATCTATTATACTTTATTAACTAGAAATTCAAACTGCCTGTTAGCATGTACTGTCCCTTAAACACTCATTGGATTGTATGGTGGCTGGTGGAAGACAGGAAACTGGCTATCAGCTATTGCTGTCTGACCAGTTCAAGCTTTTTGGTATTTATTTATTCATGTATTTTTGTTGCTTAACAGCTGGAGAATGAACTGACGGTGGACAGACTGCTTGAGTGGACAAATCAAGAGAAGATGGACAGGTGGACTGATATCAATGTCCATCTGCCAAAATTCAAGCTGGAAGAGCAGTACTCTTTGAAGGATACACTTATTAAGATGGGCATGAGCACCTTATTCCAGGAAGGTGCTGCAGATTTGACAGGAATGAGCAGCCAAGAAGGTCTTTTTGTGTCATCAGTAGCCCACAAAGCTTTTGTGGAGGTTAATGAGGAAGGCACAGAGGCGGCAGCAGCCACAGTTGTAATGATTTCATTATGCATGGCACGAGAGGAGCATTTCATGGCAGACCATCCCTTCCTATTCTTCATCAGACACAACCCCACTAAAAGCATCCTCTTCTTCGGGAGGTTCAGAGGCCCACAGTAAAGGTGCACCTGTACAGCGCCATGAAATGAATACTTGTTTGGAAGCGTTAATCAATAAAATTGATGATGTATACAAAATGTGTTTTGTGCTTTGACATGTAGCAGCGCTGCGTTTAGAAAATGTACATTGCCATCATATACGGACTATATTCTTTCAGCACAGAAACAGAAAGAACATAATAAACCTGTTGAAACATAAACACAATTTCATAACACAATGCAATAACAGAATGGTTGTTGAACACCTACTACAAACTTAGTGAAGGTCTAAAGCACTGAGCATAATGCAAGTTTTTCTTTTTCTTATCAATATAAATTAATCATGGGCTTGATCTTGACTGAAGGTTTGTTGAAGTATTTGTAGTGTTGTCTCTTCTTTCAAATGCACAAAGTTTGAAAAGAAATAATTTCTTCTTATAGAAATAGTGTAAACATTGGCACAATGCACAAATTGTGCCCACTAGTTGAAGTAAAGGCTTGGCCTCCAAAAGGAATTTATCAGACTTTTATCTGGACAGCATCATGTTCAGCATCGATGTGCACCACTTCAGATATGTACTATTGGCTAACACATAGTTACATCAGCAAACATCCCATCAAATTGAACTCTGGTGAAGTTTATAATGAATGATGAGATATCATTTTCATGTTGCGCTTGAAAATCAATAATGCTGAGTCATTATTCCCACTAACATCTATGGTAAGAGGTGCATTGTTGATAGGCTACTAAAATGTCCCTGTGAATTTGGCTTTACTCCTGCTATACTGTAGAGTTTGACAGACTGTTGATGCTTTAGTTTTGTTACTCCCACTGTGTTAAAAAGCCAGTTTACTCATACTATGGCTTTGGACAGGACAAATCTCCAGTGTGGAAAAGCTGTCCGTTTTTGTTTTCTTTGGGGTTTATTTGTTGTTGTTTTTTTGCAACAAGTAATCTCAATGTTCTCCACAAGGAGGGGACACAACCCTGGCCAAGTTTCACCACTGCAGTACTGAGCTGGTTTTTGGCATCAGCGAGCAGTACTGTAACTTTAGGTAGGTCAGATCATGTCTTAGCACCCACCCAAACAGTAAGCACTTCTCTGTGTGTGAAATGTACCTGCACATCAGAAGCACATAACAGAGGATGTGTGAAGAATTTAAAAAAATATTTAATGGCATGATTAATTTAGGAACTGGGCTTTTTCTTATTGTATATGAAAATAATGACACTATTTATTAGCTGACTAACACATCTCGGACATAATTTGTGGATTTCTTTTGAAGGTAGCTAATAAGCAGTATACATCAATCAACTGCTGAAAGTCATATTATGCGCAACCTTTTTTTGTGTTTTACTTAATATAATACTTAACTGAATTTTCCATTGTAGGATGTTTTCCAAGCAAAGACCAGCAGCCAAATTTGTATTTGTCACTTAAATAGAGGTATTAGGGGTTAAAATTAAGAATAGTCCACATTAGCATCACTCTTGTATTGAAATGTGGATAATTAGACATTAATAGTGTTCATATCAAATGAAAAAAATATATAGACTGCTGCATGTCTATGATAGACATATATGGGGACTTTTCATCTAGTGTCAATACTAGTTTGCTGAAGTTGAAGGCCCATAAATGTCATGCAGCTGTGCGTAACCGCCATAGACCTTGAAGCTCCAATTATTTTTTTTTTCACGTGTGTTAATGGAATGATATATTTAGGCTCGTCTGACTGATCTCTAATGAGAATACGGGGTAGCGGGAGGTCCAGAGCCTATCCTGGGAACATATGAGGCAGATATGAAAAATTCATTTTAAGGTCACAACCTCACAACTTTCACACTGCGCTTACCCCACAGGTGTGCTTGGGGGCTGTGATGGTTGTTTTTGGGAAGATGCATGTTGCAGGGTTAGCCAGAGCTTTTATCATCTTATCATATCATATCTTATAACGCTATTCATCTGTCAGAAAGATTCCATGGTATGAAAGTTGACAAACATAATTTCTTTCCTATCTATTCTGGTCATGAAAGTATCATTGTATACATTTGGCCCTTGTATCATTTTAAATCACATGTAATCCAAAAATGATCACTTAAATCCTTCCCTGCACCACTGTCAGACATCTTATATAGTAATATGAATAGCAGGGACAGTGGGGGTGGGGGGGTTGAGACTAATTTACATAATGTCCCAGTACTTGGGTGCCATGGCACCTCATCTGCATCTATAGCAGGGAAGCTATATTATTGTTTTAAGTGCTTGGAAGATGTTTGTATTATAAGTTTTAGCAAGACAGGTGTTATTTATGTGAATTATTAGAAAGCAATTCATTTCCATTTTCCATTCCATGTAATGACTCTTTAAGCCAAATTTTCTACATACTGGAATCTCCAGACAATTTAGAGATCACACCTGGCCCTGTAAGACATATATAATACATTTTATTGTGAAACTTCTCTAAAGCCTTCCAGTCTTTGAGTTGAAAATTGAATTGAAAATGCTCTTGCCAGTCTTCTCAATCAATGCTCCATTTTGAGCAAAACATAAAACAACACAATTTTTAAGTAATGTGCAATCCTTTTTTGTTCATTTTCTACAGATTCGTTTGCAAATACAGTATTTGCTTCAATCTTTATTTTATTTGCATAACCCCTTTAAATTCTAAACATTGTCACAAAGCAGCTTTACAGAAGCTTTCAATCCAGATTTAGACCTAGATTCCTAATGAGCAAGCTAGAGGCATCAGGGGCAAACAAAACCGCTATGAGATGATAAGAGGATGAAACCAGATTTAAATGAGAACCCACCCTTTTCTGGGTGACACCAGACAGTGAGACTAAAAATCATTACAGTATATGCTTATACTCAGAAACAGCAAATAGAATTAAATGTGTTGAAAGCATCTGGAATATTCTGTGTGATCATTTTGTTAGTCTTTAAGTGGTGCAAGTCTCTGGGGTATCCGTGTGAGATTATCCACAGCAGCAGGAGGTGAATTATAAGTGCAGAAAGCTTATGGCAGAGAGAACAGCTTGCTAGGTATGATAAGAACATACAAGGGTTTAAATGGGGTTTTTTTTTTTGCTGTTGTTGTTGTTGTCTTCTTTTTCCCACAGATCAGTGGGTCATTAAAAGCTCATTTGTAAAGCCATATCATACTGTGTTCGCGTTTTTTGTATATTTTTTCTGGTTAAACCCTGGATTTATACAGTCAGTAATCTAATTATTTATTATATTAGATATTTTGATTAAGGTTCACTTGAGAATGCGTGATCAGAATCTTTTCAAATGCAAACGAAGCAAATGAAATATTAGGCTTATCTAAGATACCCGATTTCACTTCCAACACCACACAATGTGATCTAAGTTTTGCCAAAAAAAATGTCTGGGTCAATAAGATTTTGAATACCCAATGTAGATTTCAAACCCACGTCAAATTCCCTCGTTTTAATACTGTTTCCTACATGTGTTTTCCTCCCATGTGTCTCTATATGTATGGGAAGTACTTATGCTGAGAAAGCATAAGGATTAGTGGATTAGCTACATTACACATGGATCACAGCGAAACGCAAGCTGTTGCTTTATGATGCTTTATAATGTCATGTTAACTGTAGTAAAATAGCACTAAGCCAAGTATTGCTAGTAATTTTCAAATGCAGCACAGATGTGAAAAGATCATCAGTGATGGCTTTAATTAAAGAAAAATAAAGTGATACAGGAAATGAGAGCAGTCCATTCTGAAGCACTTTTTATAAGCTAATGCACTGAACCCATATTTAATCTGAATACCTGAATAATTATGGAGGAAAATATTGCCTCGTCTTTATTATTTGACATTAATGCCCATGTTAAAACCTCAGCTTGCTGGGCTGAGAGGATGAAGCAGATCTACTTGGTCTCTTTTAAGGACTTATGTCTGAGCTGGTAAGTTGGACTTGTTAGAAGTCACAGTGCATAAGCTATTCGTAATATTCCTCCCCTCAGGCTTGTCTTAGCATTTAAACCATTCTTAATGTCTGCCCCTTTCTGGATATTCATGATAGCCATTTTTGTGTGAAGAAATCTGATCTAGTGCCTTTCTGCCATCAGCTTGGAAGTGCTCGCAGTATCTTCACACCCAAAGCTCCTCCAGGATTGGCTATTAGGCCTTGTGTCAGTGGCAGAGTGCCAAGCAAAGCCCAACCACCTACACACTGCCTGGTTTTATGCTTTTAACTGTGCTTGATTTCACACAATTGCCACAGAAATGGTAAAGACCTTGAAATAGATCTACACCTGCCCCTACTTATCTCGGTTTAGACCTTTTCACAGAAATTCATGTTTTGAAATGAGATGGACGTGCAAGCAATTTGTGTAAAAAAAAAAAAAAAAAAAGCTTTACCTTAAGAGTGGTGGGATGGATGAACCATGGCACAGATTGACCACTTACCCAGAATTTTAAGTGTGACCTAAGCAACCACCATAATATTAACAGACCATAAAGAGTACATTTTTCGGTGTTATTTTGTTTTCATTGCTGAAAAAGATGTCAGAGGTATATTTTCCAATCAAATGCAATTTCCTGCACATCAGGTGAGCCGTTTATTACCTGTAGAGCCATTTTCTTATGCTGGGAACACAAACCGATATTTTATTCTTCGTGTGTTACTGTTCACCCTGACATCATGGCAGAAATAAGGATACAGGCCATTTAGAACAATAATGACTCATGATACAGGTTATTACACAAGTGACAGACCCTTCACCTTTCTGTGCTTAATTTCCTGTTTATGGCTTTTCTGTTGTTTCCATCGGCACCACAGTGCTTCGTTTTGAATCTATTTCAACCAGTTTAAAAAATGCTCTACCAGCAAGTGATGCATAAAATTCATTTAAACAGTGTGAAGCAGTTTCATAGTGGTAACTGGGAGGGCCAGAAGATTTCCCAGTGAGCTGGTCATGTTTCAGGCTCATTATATATGTATGAAAGTGGCTTTCCAAGGCTAGCCCTCACTGTCTCCTACATAAAAATAAAAAGGATGCAATGTCTGTATCTGTAGTTATTCAAATGCGTAAATGAGAAGCCCCTTGACATGTGGTACAACCCAGTTTTAGCTCAGAATTGGAAATAGCCACCTGAGACCCTAATCATCAAAATAATCTTTTTTAAACAATAATAATTGAACTTTGAATAAATGGGTGCTGGCTGACGGTGTCCACCAGCAACCACGTCAAGTCCACAGCCTGCCATCGCACTGCAGGCATAACCGATAAATCGATGTTTGCACTCTGATTAGCGATGCAAAGATGATAAGTTTAATGTGTTAAAAATGACACTTGTAAGCATGTAGGTTTGTTGTCACATAGTATTTACTGTGCTACATTTTATTGGGAAATTGTGCAGCTGTTGTGTAGTAGACAGCCAAAAATTGCTAGAGATCAGTTTTCAATAGTTTGTTGGTTTGGATGAAACCTGAAAACCACAAAATGATGACTAAACTGTTAAGTTAAAGACTCCCCTTTGTGCTTGATAGCTCAATCTGTCAAGTGCATCTGCTATGACAAGTACAGGCAACTCTAGCTTGTTGTATATGTTGGCATTAATTAGTCCAATCTAAATAGCTAGTCTTATTCATCTTAACAGATTTGTCTTGCTTTCTTTAATATTTATTAATATTAAACTACAAATTTCAAAGAACTTTCATTGGTTTATTCAGTAAACCTGTGCTGTTAAGCTCCCAAAATGTCTTTGCTAAATTAGCTTTGAGGCTACAGTGAAAAACTACAGAAACTGATTTTAAATGACCCCCACTCATGTCTTGACTGATCAATTACTTGGGGATCATAATATATATTTTGGGTTTGGCTGAGTTATTGCTTTAAAAAGGAACTAATTAAATCTACTTCTCCAGTAGATCCTTCTACTGGAATGTGGTGGGCATGGAAATTATCTTGTATGCGTGACATAAGGGTTATCAAACACAAAAGATCAGATACAATCATTAATGTAAAAAAGATAGCAATACATTAATACTAATGATCATACTACAAAAATGTGTCTGAGAGAGCAAAGGAGACCCATTAATTAAGGTTTATGTAGTATTCATGTAGCATTTATATTTAATGTAGGGCATCTGAGAGTTAAAGATGTCAGGCGTGGATGTGGGTAATGTGGTAATAAAAATGCTAAATGATATGTATTATAAATCAAAGTCAGAATAAAAAGGAATTCAAACACGTTTCTTAGATTAATTAACTAAAATAAAAATATTCTTTATTTGCCATGTCATCTCTTTCTTTTATTCGGTGAGGCATCTCTCTCTGAGTTCATGTCTCTTAGAAATGAGAAACTCCTGTATTTCTGGTACATTCATGGGCATAAAATAAACAGGATATTTTCAGATAAACAGATGAAAACAATAGTATTATTTAAATAGTTCAATATTATTGACACATAAAAAGACCGTTTTAAAATAAATGCAAAAAGTGTCATATTTTATAATTGTCCTCAGAAACATAAGTTCTGCCTTAGACCAAGTCTATTGTTGACTTTGATCAAACATTTAGTCATACAAAGTAAAATCCCTTTTTGTTTCATTTATTCCTGAAAAGTGCATCCACATACTTTTAATTACCCCAGCCTTAGTATTTAAAGCTACTTTAGAAAAGCTATTGCACAGACTGGATGTGCAAGCCCGGATTCTGCAGAATCATCTGCCAGACAGCAGACAAAGAGCGTGTGGGAGGGGTGACACCAACACCATCTCTGTTATAAACAGCATATGAAAACAGGTAAGGTTAGCTGACTAGCACACAGCCAAGCACTGTTGCGGTTTCTGTTGCTTGCTAGGTTCGTTAGCTAGCTAGCTCATGTTAATTCATGTTAACAGGTTTCCAGTTACATAGTTGACCAATTTGCAAAGATGCACTTTACACATTATCCTAGTATTACCCATAGGCTGTAGCATAAAGCATTTGAAATTTGGCACCGAAATTGTTGACTTTTGTCAGGAAAATACTTTATTTTGACTTAGTCAAAATAAACAAAATAGATTTTTTTTTCTAAATTGCCACATACGTGTCCACAAAAAATAACTTACAATATTCTGGGGTTAAATGTAACATTACTTTTTTCTCCATGACAGGGTTCAGACATACTGTATATGAACTGAAGTTGAAAATTTTATTTTTTAAAAATGTAGTAAAAAAAATAAAAGCAATATGATTTAATCATAATATCATTGCCATTTCCATGTACTCAATTACTGTAAGAAGAGCACAAATGTAATAATTTTGAGGACACAATGCACTCAATCAAATTACAAGTGAAACAGTATAGCAGGGTAGCTCTGTAAAGCATCATACACATTTTCACATCTTCACTGTCCTGAATTCCTGCAATTTTGTGAGGATCAAACTATTTTTAACAAATGAACAAAAATGAAAGAAAACTAAACTTTTAGTAACAGTTTAAAGATTACTTGTCTCCTAACCTGACATTTAATATTGAGACAACTTAGAACTACTCATAACCCTGTCTCCATCCATCGCCGGTATCATCTACTGACATTTTCCCAGCAATCATAAAAAGTCAATCATCAAGCCTCTCAGAGTAGGAAATCAGTCACAGTTGCACAAAAAGGAATATTAGTTCTACTTTTAAAAATAAAATGTAGAAATTAGCTATCAAGATCTTATATGATAGATTGCTCAAAACTTAAAACTAGTCAGGGCGTACTAGTAGGTTATGAGTTTTTTTGTTTGGTTGTTGGTTGGTTGGTTGGTTGGTTGGTTGGTTGGTTGGTTGGTTGGTTGGTTGGTTGCATGATTGTTTGTTTGTTTTTGGTAAGTGGATTATTTTATGGTCAGAATTTTATTTCATGTATCTTGTTCATGTCATTTTAGAAATGATCTCATTTAAACTTTAATCTAATGACCTAATTTAAACCATCTTTTACTGCACTGAAAGCAAAACATTCATTGATTCAAAAGAAATTTGAACCTGAGTGAAAAAAAAAATTACAAAGGGTTCCATGTGAACAAATTGAGCTGCAGCTAACACGATTTAATCATGCATGTTCAAAATCTCAAATAAAATGAACCACTACGCACGCACTCACCGGAGCTCAAATTCAAACCCAGAACCTTAGAGCTGTGAGGCACTTGTAGGTACCTACTGCACTACTGACCCATGCATGATTGAGTTATTCTGATACCAATTGGCTCATGTTTTTACTGTTAATTGATTCCCTCTACCAACTAGTAGATCGGATATTTGTTGGAATTACTGGCCGTCGCAGTGGAATCACATTTTGATAAGGTGATGTTTATATTAGCTATACATTGTATTTTTCTTACGGCCTTTTTCTGACGGCCCATATAATAATAAAAAAAAATTTATGGTGATCTATGACAGAACAAAACATAAGCCTTGGGTAATAGACTTCATCAAGCTTAACTAAGCTTCACAACTAACCTGATATGGAACAAGTTTGTCCATAAGCATATGTTGTCATAGTAACTCAGCAGGGCTTTTGCTTGTCCTTTGCTTATGGAATCAGAAATTGATGGAAATTTATAAAGTTAAAATAAGCCTGGCTTATCAAGATAGCTTGCTTCTTGATAGCTTTGCTATTTGCTATGTTTGTTGTTGAAATTTACAATTATTTAATAAACATTTTTCAATTCAAATTTCTATACTGTTGTGAAGTGGCTCTTAACAATCAAAAGGATTTCCAAATGTGCATTTTTGTTTTTCTAGTTCACTTCTTTGCTACTGGAAACTACTAGGTTTATTCAGTTGGCAAAAAAAAGATCAGTCAGATTGAAAGCTGAGTGTATTCTGAAAAAAAAATGATATACACCATGGCTTTGGGGTAAATTGTCCTAGCAAAACCATGTCAAATTGACTTAGTCTTGGTGCTTAGTAGTGGTAATGCCATCAATCTTTGTAAGTATCCCAGGATCATGACTCAGAAAACAGCCCCAAAGGATCAATAATCCACAACCACCACTACAATATTTTACATTGATCCTGGGTGCTTTGCTTTGCACTTTGCTTTTCCTTGGAGAACAAGAGGTCTTGAGTTCTTATAATGGATAAGGAGGTACATTTCTTGCTTTACTAAACATTTTTGTTAAAAAAAAAATGTAACACTAGATCTAGATTATGGTTTACTGCTTGCAGCCTGTAAAAACACACAGTAATGGAGTCATGTTTGGGAAATATAAGTTCATACAAATATTTTTTTCCTATTAGGTGAGGTGAAATAATTTGTACTGAATGAATGGCAAACATTAACAATATTTTCATATCTAACTATATAATGATACATAATTGTTGGGATTTTCATTATTGGCACGTATGATCAAAACTTTTGTAGCGTACAGATAGAATGCAGGCTTATGAGTTATGAGTCATGACTGTGGAGCTCTCAGAGCAATTTATCTCTATGCTCTGCAACTCCAAGATTTATTTGTATGACTGCTTTAGGGGTCTGAAGTTACAGATATTCAGCCTGAATCTGACAGAAGCTGAGATTAATGGTCAGCTAGAGATGGTTTTCATTTTTATCAGATGAGTTTAAGTCATTTTGTTTGAGCAGCAGGAAGAATGTCGAGACAAATGTAGCCCACAAAGCCCATAAACAGGAAGCAGTAGTGTTACAAATGCGAAAATGTTTTTTTTTTTACACTGTGGTTTTTTAATTCTATTATACACAATATTGATGATCAGTAGCAATTGTTAGCAAGTATTATTTCCATGGAGATCACTTTATCAAAACTCTGCACACAATCTCTCTGATCAAGCCCAAAGGTTGACACAACAGTTCATTTCACATCTAAAATGCAATATAATTACCAAAATAATTGGAAATATCTCACTGTTATAGTTCAAAGCTTGTGTACACAGTCTGCTTCATTAAACCTGAGATCCTGTCTTGCTACATGCTGATACTGAAACTGGATTCGTTGTTTGACTCCATCATCCATGAAGGACATCTGATCATTTGAATTATATCATCATGAGCATTTAACCTCATCTACTGTATATGTCTAAGGAACAGTAAATACGTGGAAGGACAGAGTCTTTCGAAATAAGACAGCATAGGAACCTCTCTGTTCTTGATACAAGATGAATGATAAGGGGTAAACATAAAGGGTCTTATTTAGGTGGCCACTACATGCAACCAGAACAGCTTTAATACACATTACACAGACTCTAAAGGTTTCTGGGACTGTGCTTATAGGGGATGAACGCCTAGAATCACGAATAGGTGTTGCGAGCTGGTGACTGTGAAGGTCAAATCGTGCAAGTAAGTCTTTCTACGTACATTCATCAAACCATTCAGTGACTTTACCCTGTAGACTGGGGTATTGTACAATGGAACCTTGGATTGCGAGTAACTTGGTCTGCGAGTGTTTCGCAAGATGAGCAAAAATCTTGAATAAATTTTGACTTGGTTACCGTGCGAGGTTTGCAATACGGGTAGTATTTGTCTGCCGAGCCTCACATGATCACAACTTCTCTCTCTCATGCACTGCAGGACTGTGGCTTCTTCGCTAGCAGACACACACACACACACACACACACACACACACACAGTATATTGTGTGGAACAGAGCTTATCAGTAGGTAGGGAACTATCCAGTAGGCAATTCAACTATCTTTGCACTATAAATTCAAATCAGTCTTGCTAACTAAAATTACTATGAAGCTTGTCTAAGATTATCAGTAAGGGTTCTGACTACATAGGATGCTCAGTGGCCGGTATGCTTCATTAGAACTTTTTCCGCTTTCCTCTCACGTTTTTCCTTCTCGCTTTTCCTTCTCTTCCTGGCTCTTAAGAAACTGCTGTGCATGGTCTATTCTGAATTTGTCTTTCCTAGAGGGCACTGAATTATACATGTACATCGATATACAAGTAGACATAAGATTGGACACACTGACAGAGTTTTGGTTATGTATGTTTTTATACAACAGCTTTACAGGCTATGTGGATAAAAGGCATTGAGGACATCATGAAGTAAACATCACCTTGGATTTGCTTGGATCAAAGGCCTTATTCTGAGAGATGAAGGAGCATGTCATGGTGATAATGAACATCTTAAATGTAGAGTCGAAACGCATCATTGTATCTTGGATCCTTAGTGCTGCAGCTTCACTAAGCATCCCTGAGAAAATCATCAACTCTCAGCAAATGTACTGATGTATTATTTAGTTTCTTACCAGGACCATGAAGACACAGCTGTGTATTTCCCTACAACATGTGCTTTTTTCCTCCCTCCAATGTCTCAAAATAACTCTGACTGCAAAGTTTAAAGAGATTGCTTTTTCTGTCTCTTTGGTTGCAGTTTTTAAAGCTGCATCCTGCTCACTACACAGGAGCTTGTTTACTAATAGTGCATTCCACCAGTAACTGTGGCATGGCTCAGCAAATTACCCATAATCCCCCATGATGTTGCTATTTACAGCACCATGTGAGCCATGCCATACTTAAGTACTCTTGCTAAATTTGATTACAGTTTTTACGCAGGTACCATGCTGGCCGAGCCAGGACCCACAGGTGCAGTTAAAAATAGTGCAGGCTGTCGATTGATCAGAAGCACAGACATCCTGATTAATGTCCCTGCCTTACATTACTCCTCTACTGACACAAAATCTTCAGTAGAAGGTGAGAATATCTGCTTTCACTCTTGGCAAAAGTCATTTTCTGGTGGCCTTAAATGACCTGAAATTTAAATAATATAAGCCATTGTAAAAAAAAAAAAAAAAAAAAAATAAAGAAAGAAAGAAAAGAAAAAAAATTTCAGTCTTCATTGAAATATTAACAATTTTTCATTATTTTACCCATAGAAATGTTTTATTACAGTGGATCCTCAGCTTCTAACGCATTGGAGGGTGAACAAAACGATGCACGGACTAAATTCCCGAGGAAAAATCCAGCCCATGCTTCGCAGCACAAACCTTAAGTTCCAGTCAAGCACTCATGTTGTGAATGTGATCAATGCATTTTTTCGTTGTTTCTCTCCATTTTTGCTCTACAAGCTTCATTATGGGTCCCAAGAAAGTGGAAATGGTAGTGATAGTAAGAAGCCTAAGCATATAACAGTTACAATAATTGCAAAACTTGAGAACCGCCACCATATCCCTTCCTCCTCTGCCAGCAACTACATATCCATCGCAAAGGTAACAGGCATTAAAATCATCTGCTTATTTAATTTAGTTTTATTTTTCTATAATTTTCATTTTATTCGATGATTTATTGCCTCATTAGTGCTGAAATACATTAATTGTATTTACATTTATTTTAATGGGAAAAATTGATTCAGGTCGTGAACAAATCGGCTCACAAACAGTCTCGGAACGAATTAAGTTTGTGAGCCGAGGGCCCACTGTATTTCTATTTAGCTTATTGATGTTGCATATCATTTCAGCATTTGTTTGTTAAGGCAAATCTAAAATGACTTCCTATTTACTTTTTTTTCAGCCCCTTTTCAGCGCTTATTGTTGTCTGGGATGGTTTGCTCTCTAGTTAAAGATTAAAGCATGCTAGTTTGTGTAGCCAGCAATTTAAACTTGAGTTTTCTACTCTTTGTTTTCTCGCTAAACAAAGTAAAGTACTATCACATTTCCAGACCGCCATTAAAATAACCTCACTGACTTATGATGATACTTAGAATGTGAACATGAGAAAGAAACATGCATTTTAACATCAAATGAGAGATGCCTTGTTTCATTTCAGATTCCTTCCTTTCATATCAAAATCATATCTTTCGAGTAGCCCAGTATGTTACTACTCATACCTACTTTAATTCTATCAATTCAGCGTGAACAGTGGAGTCCAAAGGTTTGTACGCAGTAGTGAGAACTCTTCTATTTTGTATTTACTTTTTTTAATGCAACAAATTTTACTTTAATGCAGCAATTCTGATTGCAAATTATATTACTGACAACAACTTGTGCACAAATTAGATTCTTTTAAATATTTTCCCCTTTTTGTTTTAATAACAGTGTACACTTGAGCACATAGACTCCACAAGTTTGTACAAAACCTTATGATCCATACTAAATCAAATTCCTTAGTGTGTGGTCTGAACACATGCTTCAGTAGGAGAGATTTTGTACAAAGCAGTTAATGCAATATTACTGACTAACTTACATTTAAACAGGGATCTAGAAATAGTGCAGAATCTTTAATATTAAATATTCATACTCAAATAATAATAATAATAATAATAATACGATTTACTTTCTATGTTTGAAATATTCAATGATTTTTTTTAAAACCTGACAATCCTGTTCATTTCCAATTCTAAAAAAAAATACCAGATTTACAAATTTCAGAAAAATCGGCACGTTCTTTAAAGTTGAGTAAACTGAAAACTAAAAGACTTGCAAATTACATGAGCCAATATTTTATTCACAGCAGAACATAGATAACATAACAAATGTTCAAACTCGGAAATTGTACACCTTTATCCACTAAATGAGCACATTTCAAATTTGATGCCTGCTACAGGTCCCAAAAAAGTTGGCA
>JAQLOM010149865.1:0-14344 GCA_030068315.1 Chrysichthys thysi
TTTTTTAATGAATAAAAAGTAACTTTATTATTTTAAATATCAAACATTTTTGTGCTGACATGACCGAACCCAAGTAATATTTCGAAATATTTGTCCGGACCTGACCCGGGTCAGGTATCCATGCTCTCGTTCAGTTGTTTGTTTATTTGTGGGTGGGTGGGTGCGCGTGCGTGTGTGTTTGTAAGCATGCGCGTGTGCGCGCGCACTAGTTGGGATTTGTACAGAAAATAATTGTCTCGTTATAATAATTTGGATGCAATATTATCTTTCATTCTATCTTTCATAAATGCCCGCTGCACAGGGACATACAGGGGAAGGCGGGGCATGGGTCTAAAAAGGGGAGATGAAATTTTCGTCACACCGCTGTTAGCCAATAAGAGGCTATTCGTTTGCATGTCATGAATATTCATAAGTAAGAGCCGAACACCTGTCGTTCTCAAAATCAGCACAATTTCACCAAACTAGAACAGCCTGAAAGAGGAGCACCAGAGCATTTTTTCACCAAAACCGACTCATTGGGCATTCATTCATACTAGAGACCACTGCAAAAAGAATGAACAAACAACACAATGGGACCTTTAAGCAGAAATGTAGACAATTCTAAAGGGTTTACAAACTTTCAAGCACCACTGTATACAACCCCCTGTAGCAATATCTTTAAACAACTACATTTAAACAGTGTATTTTTCCTTCAGCATATGATCTAGGTTCAATTAAAGAGACAATTAGTGAATAAATGGAGATGTAGAAAAGATCTCTAATTAGTGTGGCTGCACAAGCAATCACATTATTGTTATAGACAACATTTTGCCATTTGCCATTTAAATAATTGGAGACTTTGAATGTATTTTTGGTATTTTTCAAATGAAACGAGTTTTGGAATTGAACTGTTCCTGCTCAGTCATGCTTCATCTAAGCGCCATCAAAATTTATTTCATAGCTTAGACCCACTTATACAACACATGCATCCATCCCTCATGAGCCACTAGGGTTTGCCAACCATCCCGAATTACGCGGGTTGTCCCAGAAAATGGGCGATTTTGAAATGTCCCGTTCAGGACAGCTCTAGACCCGCATTCCAGGCACAGCCTTGTCGGCCAATAATAGAATACTGTCAGCATAGCAAGTGCGTGGTGTGTTTTCGTGTCTGCACTGGCCACTAGTGGTGAGCGGTGGCAAAATTATAGAGTGTGTGGTCAAAATGAGCATTGAACCGGCTAAGGCGCCCCGCTGGCAACATTTAGACGCCGCCACCCCCCTGCTCGTAGACCATCCCACATTATTTGGGGTTGAAAAAGTTGGCAACCCTATGAGCCATACTCATCTTTTTTGTGCTGCAGAGCAATCCCACTTGCATTTTCTTGTGGAAATGCATCTCTAGTTTCTTTAATCACCACATGTACTTTATTTACTTTCATATTTCTAAATATTTTACTGTGTCCAACAGGACCTTAATTTGCTTGTCATGCAGAGCTTTTACCAGCATAACTCAGAAAAGAACATTATCAGCAACCATCTGCATGGTGATTTCAGAGATTTTGCCCATGGCATGATTGTTGATGCCAGAGAGGCTGGTTTGAGTATTTCTATAACTGCTGATCTCCTGAGATTTGAATGCACATCAGTCTGTAGAGATTGCAATAAAGAAAAAACATCCAACAAGTTCACATTGTTAAGAGGGGACAATTGAAAATGGCCATACTTGTTTGAGGTGACAGACAGGCTACAGTAACAGAAAAAACATCTCAGTATACACAACCCATGTCAAACCCATGCCAGTGCTGATCTCTGACCACTGCCAACAGTAACTACAGTGGACACATGAGCATCAGACCTGCATGATGGAGCAATGGAAGAAGGTGGACTGGTCTGACAAATCACGTTTTCTTTTACATTATATGGTGTATTTGTGTCCAAGTGTGTGAACTTAAAGGTATGTATGTAAGAATTGGCCATCTGTGCAAGTCTTGCTTGACACTACAAACAAATAGCAGCAGGATATCATCAGAAGGTTGGGGTGTCCATGCCTAAAAAAAAAACAAGGAAATGCACCCCCCCCCCACACACACACACACAATTCTCCTGCTACCCCAAACGCATCTCCCCAAACATCACCACCACTCTCAGACTTGTCACTGAATATAGTTTAAATCTCCTGTAGTAGTTGATCCACTACTACACTTATAAAATCTAACTTCTCAGTTATGAGTTATAAAAAAGCCAACTAGCAACCAACAGCAGGGCATGTGTACACAAAACCAAACTGATGAAACTCAGAACCGGTCAAGAAAACGGTTATCTTATAATCTACAATTGTGGTGTCAGCCTATAGTTTATGCTATGTCTTACCTTGCTCAGTTTTAGCAAGAAAACAGCCACAGCAATACCATATAACGATGCCATTTGTCATATTTTTCAGTACAGTTTATGTTGTCATTAGATACTGATATAGATCAGCATGCTTGATATATAAACTTGCCTCAGTTTGGTAACTAGCAAGAGGATGAGCTAATTGTCACATACTGCTATTCTAACCTGTCTGAACCACATATCAACAAACAGCTATGTTAGCAAACTTATTAACACTGTGAGTAATATACAATTAGCTACATTTACAAGCATTCTTGCATTTACTGTTCTTTTTACTGACTACCTGTCCTTAGTAACCAGGGGCAGTACCGTCAGCATGATTTACAAGAGGTTAGAATATGCTCTCAGGGCAGTGCTATTTAAAGTGCAAAGAGGTATTATGAAAGAAAATATCCTGTCATGTCTCGGGACTGACTGGTTAGTAGATATCTCTATATATGAAACAGTATATAGTATAATTCTGTGAAATCGGTACATTTTGCGTTCCAGGGAAATAATGTAATAAAATCACTATTATACCAAATACATGCATAATTTGAAAACATAACATTAGTATGTCTTCTATCATCAAAACTATTTAAAAAATAAATAAATTAAATATTATTGTCTATGGTTAAATTTGCATTTATGTTGATAAGGCAGGGACTTTGATTTTGGCCTGTCCTTCACTATGAAAGTTATTTTGCAGCAGGTCTATTAAATTGTAAATTGTTGGAAATATCATACAATTTTCAAATTTGTATATTGTTCTAAAAGTAATCTCAATGTTAAGCAATGTTTTCAGCATGAATACATGTCATCTTTATAAAATTTAAATCATTTTTTCAGTGTCCCCTGATTTCAAGTCATCTCTGTTACTGACACACACACAAAAAAACCCTGTAAAATAATGGCACATTCCAGCAGGGACATCATTTACAGGAAGAGGATTTCCAACATTTAAAACACAAGTAAGTTTCTATCTTCTGTAATGTAGAATTTTGTTGTTTTATGCAATTGTTGGGGGTGGGGACATCATACAGCATCATTACTTAACATAATATAATAAGTTTTGTATGTTGATTTACCATATCTCCAATAATATAATTTCAAACTGTATGACATGTGCCCTTGTGACCTTGAACATTAGCTACCTAGGAGCAAATTAGTGTGAAATTGTCAACCCTGTTACTGTCAGTCCTGTTACTTTCCCAGAATAACAGGTTTGACATCAAAGTAAGAGCTGTGGCATTGATTAGGTTTCACTCTAGTCAGTTTTAAAAGTTTATTTAGATAAATTGCTAACATTTTTAAAAGGTATCTTGTGTGTATCATTGAGCTGATTCTCATATTATGCATTGTGGCTGCTTATAAGCATTTATTACAGTCTTAGTAACATTTTCTAGTACATTCCTCTAATATTTAATGACTTAAGGTGATACTACAGAGGTTGTTGACTTATTTGCTAGGTAAAGGTAATGTATTGTTGTTTTGATTAAAATTTTTATATTTATACTTCAATACACTTTTACAGATGCTATTAGTATGCCATTAAGTGCGCAGAAAAACAAAGGCATTATCGCGCTCACTGAGACCAAGATCCTGAGAGAAGGGAAAAGTACCTTGAATGGGAGAGGAAGAAATGGAGAAGAGACAGAGAACAGGGGAAGAAGAATTCTGTACATGAGTACAGTGAGAGAGAGCAGAGGTATCAGTGGAGAAAATGGAGACAAGCCCAGGCAAAGAGTAGAGCAGCAAAAAAGGCAGTTTTCAGTTGCACTCATCAGATTATCTACTCCTCCAGTGAGCCCAGAAACATTACAGTCAAATCAAGAACCTACCACGAAGAAGCTTGAATGTCAGTGCCCTGGATTCCAGGTTTTCAACTTTCTACGTGACCAAACTCTGAGCTAAAGTGCTGCAGTTGATTGGACCAGTACAGGCATCCTTGGAAAATGGTGTGTGGTCAGATATGATGATGACATTTACCCAGGTATTGTCATTGCAATAGATGACACTGACATCCAGGTAAAATGTATGCACAGTGGAGGTCCAAATAAATTCTATTGGCCTATTCATGACGTACTCCACTTCATCCCAGCCCCACTACCAATCACTGGTCGACATGTGGTGATCCAAAGAGATATAAGGTTGGATCTTAAAAAGTAAAATGAGAGAATTTTCATGTTCATTCGTGCAGTAATTCTCCTGTTATGAACAGCTGAGCTCTGTTTCTCATTAACATTACGTATGGTTACAGTCTAAGTTTTAAATCTGATTTTACTATGGTGCTCCCTCCCTAAATGACAGGAAAGTTTTAAATTTCTAATATTATGTTTGTACAGCTGTTATTCTCTAAACTGTTACACAAAGGTCATAAATTCTCAGATTTTTATGCATTTACTTTTATTCTTGCCTTAGGGTAAAGTATTTTTTTCAGTTTTAAAATGAATCTGATACACTTTCATATGTGATTTGTGTGTGTTATGTGTGATTTGTATTGCTGTTCTCAGTGTTTCACTCATTTCAATGAGGCATGTAACATGTGATGAGTGTTAACGGTCTGGTGATGTTGCATATTCGCCATGTTATTATTTACCTTAAATAACTTGGGAGTTTTTACCTAACTCCAAATAAGTGTGAATTTTGATACCTACTTCAAAGAGACTTGTGATGTGTAAAAGTTCTTTATGGTCTGGATCGGTCAAAATGTGTATTGTGGCCTACTGTCTGGGATGGGATCTGATGGGACTTTCCCGAGAGGCACTGAAATGACACATCAAAAGTGCTGGGCATGATGAGACTTCTGAAGAAGCAGGGAGAGTCAGTGAACATGATAAAACAGGACTGGCCACCGGCTCACTTCGTGGTTCTACTTTGCAACACTGTGCAAAAGTCTGCTGCTTATTGAGGTAGCCTAGTTTTGATATCATCTTCAAATGTGCCCAGATCCTGGATATGCACTGGCAGAGGCCTATGTTTTCTGCCTCAGAGCTGAATGAATACCCGGCTGCGATGCACAGATGTAATAATATTGCCAACTGTACTGGCAAAAGAAAGGACTTTCCCGTGATTTGTTGGGCATGTTGAAGATATTGTCACCAATGCGGCATACGAGGGTTGCTGCCACCATTTTTTTGTATTAATGTACTAAGTGTGCATGGACTAGTATGTGTGCAGCATCTGATCACTGCTAGTCTGCTAAATTATTGTCACTTTAAGATGTCATCTTTCCATAGATATTTTAAAAATGGAGAAAAAAATTATATTGAAAATTTTCAAAGTTGAAAACATATCGATCTCATGGAATGACCCATAGGCATCTTCAACATAACATAAAAACTGTTATTTCTTCACATTGTGCTTTTTTCTAGAGGCTACAGAAATGAAAATCAAAACAGAAAAAGGGGAAAAAAATTAAAAGAAAAAAAATAAAAATACGGTACCAAAGAAAGACAAAAACACAACAAAAAACCATATTCAAACAAGGAACATATAAATGCAAATAGAGCAATGACTGCGAATAGCAATAATCAGCCCAAATTTCTATGTACAGTGCTCGTATATTCACATAATTCTTTTCCTAATCAGAACTGTTTGCTCTTATGAAGGTCTCTGGTGTGGGAGAGCCTTGACAAAGAGTCGGGGACCACAGAGATGGCAGGGAAGGGGTTTTTATTCAGGCTTTTCAGTCTAATACTAAACAGACACCACATACACGTGGACAGCTCTAGCTTTTCAGCTCGCCGGGTGTCTCCCATCGCCACTCACTGAAAGGTATAAAAAGACAAAGGTTAATTGCCACCAGGTGTTGCCACTTACCAATCACCTCCTTGATTTTAGTCTCCCACCACTAGGTGGCACTCAGCCATGCCCTCACTGCACACATACCCACACTGCCTGACTCAGGCCGGGGAGCTGTCCGGCCTGTAATCGAACCCCCCAGTTGGGAGAGGAAATCGGCCACAACCATCTGTGCACCCGGCCTGTGGATCACCTTGAACTTGAAGGGCTGAAGTGCTAAGTACCAGCGGGTGATCCACATGTTGGTATCCTTCATTCAGTGGAGCCATTGGAGTGGGGCATGGTCCGAGCAGAGGGTGAATGTCCACCCCAGGAGGTAATAGCGGGGGGTCAGAACCAATCACTTGATCGCCAGGCATTCCTTCTTGATTGTGCTGTACTTGCTCTCCTTGATGAAGAGCTACCTGCTGATGTACAGCACAGGGTGGTCCTCACATGTGACCTCCTGGGAGAGCACTGCCCCAGCCCTCTGTCTGACGCATCAGTCTGCAACACTAAAGGGAGACAGAAATCAGGCGAATGCAAGAGAGGCCTGCCACACAGAGCCACCTAAAACTGGGTGAACGCCTGTTGGCACTGCTCTGTCCACTGGACCGGGTCTGGGGCTCTCTTTGCAGTGAGATCAGTCAGAGAGCTGGCGAGGGCCAAAAATTCAGGTACAAACCTGCGAAAATAGCCCGCCAGCCCCAAGAACTGTTGCACCCCCTTTTTGGTCTTAAGCTGTGGGCAGGCTGCAATTGCTGCAGTCTTCTCAATTTGCAGATGCACCTGCCCATGGCCCAAGTGGAGCCCCAGATACCTTACCTCCACCCGTCCAATCGCACACTTCCGTGTATTAGTCCTGCTCGTCGCAGCAACTCAAGGACTGCCCTCAGGTGCTGAATGTGCCATGACCAGTCATTACTCTAGATAATGACGTTGTCTAGGTAGGCCATGGCATAAGCATCGTGAGGACGGAGGACCTTATCCATGAGATGCTGAAATGTCGCAGGGGCTCTGAATAAACTGAACGGCATTGTGATGAATTGGTGTTAGCCAAACGGTGTGGAGAAAGCCA
This sequence comes from Chrysichthys thysi, assembly GCA_030068315.1. Taxonomy (NCBI): domain Eukaryota; kingdom Metazoa; phylum Chordata; class Actinopteri; order Siluriformes; family Claroteidae; genus Chrysichthys; species Chrysichthys thysi. The sequence goes on from JAQLOM010149865.1 coordinate 7,211, forward strand.
TCTTTTCTCGTGATAGAGGTGTCAAGGGGATCTGCCAATATTCCTTTAAGTCCAGAGTTGAGTAAAAGGGAGCGGCGCCTAACCTATTGAGCAGCTCATCAACATGGGGCATTGGGTAGGCATCGAATTTAGACACCTCATTGACCTTTCTAAAGTCCACACAGAACCAAATGGAGCCGTCAGGTTTAGAAACTAAAACCACGGGGCTGCTTCAGTCGCTGTTGGACTCCTCGATTACACCCATCTCAAGCATGGCCTCAAGCTCTTCCCGAACCACATTTTTCTTGTGCTCGGGAAGCCGGTATGGGCGCGTACAAACTACCATGTCTAGCTCTGCCGCCAGGTGATCCTCCACTAGTTCAACCGCTTGGGCCAATGAGGCCGGACAGTGACATCGAACCCAGTCCCAAGGTGACCTGCTCGACGTCTTCCACCAGGGAGCAGTCCTTGGGCATGAACCACCACCGGCATGCAAAGGTGAAGGACTGCCTGACCTCTTCCAGGGACAGCTGCCGAAAATGCTGGCGATGTTGTTCCGGGGTCAGGCCAACCTGCTGCAGGATGGCACACGACAGCTGCTCGTAGTCCATGTGGCTGGCTGGGAGTAGATGCTGGGCTGCCAGCTGGGCCTCCCCTGAAAGGAATGGCAGCAGTCGGGCCGCACACTGGTCCTCCGGACACCCACACAGCCCCACTGTCTGCTCAAAGAGCACCAAAAAGGCCTCTGGGTAATCGTGCGGGCCCGTCTTGGTCATGGTGACCTGTGGACCCTTCCCTCCCGTATCACCGGGAGCGCTCGAAGACTGTAGCAGGTCCTTGAAGGTGGCACAATCTGGGGCCTGGTCCTCAAGCAGGGCCTGGAAGTGCCGCACCTGTTCCTGCCAGAGGGCAAGCAGCTCTTGATGTTGTGGCTGGCAGGAGGTGGCGAGTGTCTGCACCAGACTGGCGAATGGGGAGGCATCCATGGTGAAGGTAGTTCACAACAGGATTTCTTCAGCTTCGGCACCACTGTGCTAATCCCTGGTTGCGTAACTGAAGCAACGGAGACACACAAGTGTAGTGGTTGTATCAGAGCTTTTTATTTTAGCTTTTCAGCTCAAAATAAGCACCATAGACTATCTGAGAGACCTTAAAGGGTGTCTGAACATGGAGAGGACCGTTCTTCTAACTCCAACAAACTTTTATAATCTATCAAGGAGAATAGTATGATCAACAGCACACAACCTTTATTCAATGAGACACAACCCTGATCAGAGGCCAGTAGTGCGCCATTTACCACTTTAACCAGCACTGTAACTATGCTACAGTGAGATTTAAATCCTGACTACTTTTCATGAATGCTATTTCTATTTGGGTATGAGCATAACTGCTGTGCTACTGTCATGAAATCTGCTGATGGGGAGTGCGCATGCAGCACACCCGAAAGGTGCATGCTGCAAGGGGCAAATCCATGACGGAACCCTCCTCCAAGGTGCTACTCCTGGAACACCTAACACTGTCACTCTGTGGGGGCCCGAGGCCTTTAGGTTTGGGCATCACACAAGACACTGCTGCACTGGACTTCGGTTTATATATGGTGAAAACTGTGGCATGAACTTGACCACAGGCTTAGGCAGAAACATAGAGACAGGTTCAGGCCAGGGGGCATATACAGACTCAGGCATGGACTCAGGGATAACCATGAGCTGGGGCTCAGGCAAGGGAGCAGAAATTGATGAGTATAAAAGTAACCTTGGACTAGAGTATGGGCAGTGGTATAGGATTTGGCATGGGCATGGGCATGAAGGGGGAACAGTACAGGAATGAGAATGGGCACAGGAACAAGGATAAACACCGGGACTGGTATATAAGCTAGAGTACATGAACCAACATGCGATGGAACAAGCTCTGTAACTGGAAGGGGGTGCTGTGATGGGAGCAGGCACTGTAACAGGTGCCATGACAAGAACAGGGACTGGGACGGCTGCCGTGACAGGAAGTGGGACTGAATCTGGAACTGGAGTGGGCTCAGCGACAGGAACTAGGATCTAGAACTAGAGTTGGAGCAAACTCTGTGACAGCAACTGGAACAGGAACATGAGCTGGACTGAACTCCATGACAGGACTTGGAACAAGAACTGGAACAGGAGCAAGGTCTTTGACAGGAACTGGAATAGGAACTGTATCAGGCCGTGTGACTGGAACTGGATCAGCGGCTGGCCGTGTAACTGGAACTGGATCAAAAGCTGGCCATGCAACTGGAACTAGATCAGGCTCTGATTCTGTGACTGTGACAGGAAGAGGAGCAGGCTCTGACTGTGTGACTGGAAAAGGAGCAGGTTCTCTGACAAGAGCTGGAGCTTGGTCTGAGACAGAAGCTGGAGCTTGGATTGAGACAGGAGCTGGAGCTTGGTTTGCAACTGGAACAGGAGCCTGGTCTGAAACTGCAGTAAGCATTGACATTGTTTGCTCTCCTGTAATTATGTACTGGAATGTCTTTCAGCCATCTCACATTTGCCTGGGAACATGTGGGGAAAATGTACTTGACTTCCAGAATACAAGGTTACCTGTGATAAATGTTTTTGATTTTTTTTAAAGCACCAAAGCTACATACATTTTTTATTTTATGACCACCAAAAACTATTATAAATTTCATATATAATATAATTTTATTAAGAAAAAGAATGTAATATTGCAGACATATGAAATAATTGAGGAAAATTTAGAATTGAATATTGAATGTTATGTACCTGTATCTAATTATGTACCTGAATGTCTTTTCCCCATGTCATGTGTGCATTCTTTATATGGGGTACTAATACAAGTGTTCATTATAGACTCTGATGTGATTTAACTTTAATTTAATTCAACTTTTTAATTTAATTTAGCAGAAAACAGAAGTTGAAAAATTCTTCAGTCTCATCTTGGTTTGTGTCAGATTACTTCTCTGTGCAAATTTCCCCTTGTCTTTTGGCAAGGTGTAATGCAATTTTAGATGCGTCTAATAAAATGGCAAAAGGCCTGGTGTAATTTGCTCTATTTTCAGGGTCTGTGGCTTCAATCGGGTATCCTGAAGTTTCCTGTTTCCCCTTAAGAAAAGAGTAAATATATCCGACAAATGTAGAATAACTTTTTCTGCCAAAATGCCATACTTTGCTAATCTGTGCAACCCTGTAACCACGACTGAGAGATACATTGAATTCTGGTGACACCCACACCCGTCAGTGCCCTTTCATCATCTCTGTGCACACATGGACCCTCTTGAAAGTTTAGTTCTGCACATGTGTGACACAGTGTAAACACTAGTTTACTGCTAAGGGTCTGTACAGTAGCACAGGGTAAAATAGACATCTAGGTGGGCACACAGTAGCTCTGATAAAACTGAAATAACTCTGAAGAGAATCGAAATCTCGGTGAATTATTTTTGGGGTGACATAGACGATAAGGGTAATTATAGTTCACTTAAGGGCATAATGATTTCACATCCACATACCGGACTTTTTCATGAGACGTGGTGGTTAGCGTAGTTTTACAAGCTTATGTCCTACCTCCATATAGACCATCTCATGGGAACAAAGGCTGAGGGGCACGAAATTGTTTTAAAAAATTCTGCACCCCAGCATGCAATTTTTTCATATTTTGACCAAAGTGAGTTCTCTCATGACGAGTTCTCTCATCTAGCTTTTGTAATTTGTCCATGCAAACCTTGTTTAAATATTCAAAGTTATCACCTCTTGGAGGACATATGTGGCAGAAAGCATGTCGGACACCTGTGGTAAAAACAGCCGAGGTTAGAGTATATTTTACAGTGATTGCTACAATTGTGATTTAAAATGCACACGAAGACAGCCCCAAGAAAGGCTTTGAAATTTTTAATTCCGTAGTAATGATCACTGAATAAAAACAGAAATAATCGATCAACATGTTTTTTGAAAGGTGTTTGTGTCAGGGTGTGTAGAAAACACAAATACACAAGTGTGATCAGAAAGCCTTTGTTGGGTGCGGGATTGACCCAAATGCAGAGCGAGCTGCAATGGGTTAGGAAACACACGCTATTTAATGTGGTAACACCCTGCATGCTAAAAGTGGAATCCCACCTAGATTTGGTGTTACGGTTAAACCAGCGAATGGGGAATGCAAAAGGTTCTCTACTCACAGTACCAGAGGAGCTGAGTGCTGAGGGGATAGGACATGAAGCTACGGAAGTGAAAGGAGCTCATGGACCTGAAGCAAAAGCGCAATGTCTGAGCAAATGCCGGTGAGTTGACTTCCTGTTTATAGCCATCCTAGCCAATCCTAGCACTCCCTTGCGGTCACCTGACTGGTCCATCTGACAGGACCCCCCCTCCTAGGACTGGCTCCTGATGGTCTGGGGCGGTCAGGCCGGCCATGACTATGGAAATCCGTGATGAGGGACGGGAACAGAATGATATGAGACGGCACCCAGGAGCACTCCTCAGGACCGTAGCCTTCCCAGTCCACCAGATACTGGACACCACGGCCCTGAGGGCGAGAGTCCAGGATCCGGTGCACGTTCTAGGCCAGCCTGCCATCAATGATCTGAGGCGGTGGTGGGGGGGCAGAGGGGGGGCCAGCAGAGAAGTGGTGTGAGGCTTAATTGGGACATGTGGTACATGGGGTGGGCGCTGAGAGACGATGGGAGCTGCAACCGATAGGTGACCAGGTTGATCTTTGTGATAATCTGGTACAGACCGATGAATCAAGGTGTAAGCTTCCTGGACTCCGAACGCAGATGCAGGTAACAAGTGGACAGCCAAACCCGGTCACCCGGTTGAAAGGAGCGTCCTGGGGTGAGGGACCGGGAGAGGTTGAAGGTTCTGGTGAAGCCCCGGATGAAGCGCTGGGAGAAGATGGCGAACCCCAGAAAACTTTGTAGCTGCTTAAGACTCACGGGCTGGGGCCACGGGGTAACAGCCTCCAGCTTCCGGTGATCCATGGCCATGCCCTGAGTCAAGATGTTGTAGCCCAGGAACGTGGTGGAGCGCTGGTGGGAAGCGCACTTCTCCCGCTTGCAGAACAGCTGCTGGGCTAGCAGTCTCTTGAGGACAGCTCTCACATGATGGATGTGGTCTTCCCCTGTCTTGCAGTACAGGAGGATGTCATCCAGATACGCGAACATCCATGGCCCAGCATGTCCCGGAGGACATCGTTTATGCCTCCATAGCCCGGTTCTCCGTGGGGGACAGGGAGAACAGTCGACCGTGAGGCAGAACCCCGCCGGGCATCAGGTCGATGGCCATGTCATAGGGACATAAGGAGGCAATGTGGAGGCGCGCCTCTTGCTAAATGCTTCGGCTAGGTCCTGATAGGGCACCAGGAGTTGCTCGAGGTAGATGGGCTTGGAGGTGAGAGGCTCCCTGGGGTGCGAGCCGGCACCAGGAAGGAGGCAGCGCTGGTGACATCTGGGTCCCCAGTCCAGGATTTGGTTCCCTGACCAGGGGACGTGAGGGTCTTGCCGCTGTAACCACAGAAAGCCCAGGATGAGAGGGGACGAAGTAGCTGAAATGACAATGAACTGGAGCTGTTCAAAGTGATGGCTGATAGACATCTGAAGAGGCCAGGTCTGAGATCTGACGGGATAAGGTTGAAGCGGATGTCCATTGAATGAAGTGAAGGGGAGGAACCAGTTGACAGCCTCCAGGGGCAGTCCCAGCTGGGAGGCTAGGTCTTGGTCAAGAAAATTTTCTGCTGCACCTGAGTACAGGAGAGCGTCCAACTCGACCCGCTTGTGCATTATTACTTGAGTCAGGTAAAGCTCCCCTGATGCTTACCTGGCCCCGCCGTTTCCTGGGCGATGAGGGCATTGAGAACGTTGATTTCGGGCTGACTCGCAGTAGGCACAGAGGTCCTCTCGTCAGCGGCAGACTTGCTTCTCCTGTGGCAAGCGTCTGAGCTGCATGGGTTCCCTGGCTGGGTGCTAGCAGCAGCTCCAGAAGTGGGAGGAGGAAACAGTAGCTGAGTGGGGGCTGAAAGAGGGTGCAAGCGGCGAGATGCCGGCCGCGGCTGGCTCATGATGTTTTGGTCAACACGGAGTGCCTGGTCCACGGCATCATCAAAGGTCTGTGGAGCCTCCTTGCTAGTCATTTCTTCTCGGACATACTCTGCCAGGCTCTCAATGCAGACTGAGTGGTAAGCGTTGCTCCTCCAGTCCAACTTTGTGGCGAAGGTCCTGAACTTGGAAGCAAACTGGCACATGGAGCGGGGCCCTTGCCACAGACAAAGAAGCTGAAACTCTGTGCCTGCCTCCCTGCATGGAGGAACAAAGGTTTTATGAAGCTCTTCGACAAACGTGGTGTTATCATTACAGATGGGTGACTTATCATTGTACAGCGCCACTGCCCACTCCTGAGCATGCCTGGACAGGAGAGATGTTTGCAATGCCAGATGGAGCGAGCCGTCTTGTAGTTGGCCAGATAACATTCGAAGATCATGCCCACGGTGGCAAGTAGTCCATCTGGGTGGTCGTCCACCCCATTCCATCTCTCCAGTATGCGATGTGGGGTCCCTTGGTAGGGTCAGTGGTCTGTCGCTGAAGGGCAGTCACCGACGTGAAAAGCTGGAGCACGCTGTCTTTGAGTGAGTTAAAGGCAGTCTGCTGTTTATCCACTAACCCGAGGAGGTAAATTACTTCCACCTTCACGTGCTCAAACTCTGCTGGGTCTACTTCAGGCTCACATGCACAGCAAATACTGTACCACATTCACAACATTAACATAGAACACCCCAAAGTCAGCAACAGTTCTGGCACTCATGAAATTCAGATGCATCTTATCGCAATGTCATTAAACATACTACAGGTTATGATGTGCGTTTCAGAATCAGACAGAATTACAATTAATAATTCTGGTAATTCTGCTCAGAATTCAGGATTATCTATGTCAACGTCTGCCCATATGTTTCATGTGGGTGTATTTAGGGTGTTAACACTGAAGCCTGGAGTTGCCTGATTTGCATTAACATTTCCTCCTAACTGATCATTTAAAACCACATTATTCAAGTTATTAAGAATGGCATTTAGTCTATCCAGGAGATCTGATGTGCTCAATGAGTTGTTTACTTTAAAGCTGACATAGCGTTGTTTTTTCATTACTTTTGCAGTGTTCTCTAGTATGAATGAATGCCCAATGAGTCGGT
>JAQLOM010149903.1:0-14336 GCA_030068315.1 Chrysichthys thysi
TGCACTTTGACCTCAGAACAGATGTTATTGAAACTGAGAAAAACTTAACCTGACCTAAAAAACCCAAAAAACCTTGACTAGACTTTACCGGGTCACTGAATCCAGCTGTCAAAACAGCAGCACTCGCTTATGTGGAACAGAATAATGATATTCCTATCCTATCCTGTCCTAAGACTTCCTATCTTCTCTGAGCCCAGCCATAACTTTAACTTCACGCAAAATCAAATCTTCCAGATTTTCTGTAATTGCAAAGAAGGCTGTAAAATCTTGTCGGGTTTGAAACTTTTTATCCCACAGAACAGCTTATACTATCTGTCAACCATTTACAGACATCTTTTACGACTACCTTCACATGACAAATCATTGTTTAGCAGAATATTTTTTTTTCCCCTGGAGAGGCTGCCACTTGGGCCACAGGGATGAGAGATGTACTGATGTGGGAGAAGAACAAACAGTTTAATGCAGTGGTCCCCAACCTTTTTTGTACCGGGGACCACTTTCACCTAGGGCAAGTTTTCCACGGAAGGGGGGGGGGGGGTATTGCGATGTAAAAGGACGGACCGGGGGGGCGCAAAATGTTGCAATGGAACCGCTACGTTCTCTGAGTCACGTGCAGTAGTGCGACGAGAGGGGAATTTTTCAAAATAAGATACCCAGGAAATTAATGAAAATAAAATAACTAAAAATTTCAGAAAGGTTATTATTGTTTTGTGGCCCGGTGGTTTAATGGGCACACAGCATGAAGTATGATTAAAAATAAAAAGACATAAATCGTGATCTAGATGCACAGGCTTGTATCTGTTTTCTTTAGGAGTGAATTTGAAAGTGTCTGATTGTGACGCTTTCACGGTTCTCGGAAATCAGGAGATGAGCGCAGGCTTACAGTAACTTTTTCGCTCTTACTCAGTGGAACCCCTTATGTATAATGGGAAGTGGAAACATAGCATTAAAGTTTGTGACAATGCTGGCAGTACTGATTATTGCAATGGAACTCACCAGTTGCTAATAAAGTCTCTAATACACACACACACACACACACACACACACACACACACACACACACACACACACACACACATACACCCAAACACGTGCACGTACATGCACACATACACCCAGCTTTTTGCTGGGTTTTAATTTGACGTCTCTCTTCGCCTGCATCTCTCCAGCAAACGCATAAAGTACCCCGTCATTAAGCAACACAGCTGGTGCTCAATCAAACTCCAGTGCCACACTGACCTTTTCCAGGAGTCTGTATCTGAATTGAAAAGGTCCAGATGTTTCCATTTATACAGCTGTGACTAATTAAACTCTACTCGAAGTCTAGTTTAGACAACAAAATCTGCTGTATTTTCCGGACTATAAGCCAAAGGCTTATAGCTAAAGCTTTTTTCCTGAACCCTGCGGCTTGTACAACGATGCGGCTTATCTATAGATCTTTCCTCGCTAACTGCCATCAGGGAGCGCAAAAACGTGACAGACGCAAGAGGTCAGTGCAAAGAAGAAGATGCTACAGGTAGGTATTGGCGCACTCGACGCAAGTATGACTACGCCAAAAGAAAAACTCCCGAAAGGCATAGTCGTTAAAGTTAACAAAAAAAGGTGGATGATAGACAGCCTAATGACTGAATGGCTGACAGAGTGCTACAGTAAGCGCCAGGGAGGACACCGACAGAGAGGCTGAAAAGGTGTGTGACGGAGATGTTCTGAGGCTCTTCAACTCCGACATTGAAGAAGACGACTTCAGGGGTTTCAGTGCACAGGAGGAGGATGAATAAAACACATTAATGACTTTTCTGTTTTGTTCGGTCAGGCATCTTACTGCCGTGTTACAGGCACCATTAGGAAACAATTAAGGAATGTAAATAAACATGTACAAAATCTTTCTGTGTAAATATCTCATTTACTCATATTTCACAACGTATATATCTGCGGCTTATAGTCTGGTGCGGCTTATATATGCAAAAATATATATATTTTTTTCTTTTAAAATTTTGTGGGTGCGGCGTATATATCCGATGCGCTCTATAGTCCGGAAAATACGGTAATCATTGGTGAGCCAGCCAGGAGCTGAGCCTGTTGACTACATGGACCAAATAGACTTCAAAATCTAACGATTGTCAAGTCAATCACGAGATGTATAATGATTGTTTTTTGGTTTTGTTTTTTTTTGCATTATTATTGGCACCTGTGTCCTAAGGTATATGTGGGTGCAGGATAGAAGCGTGCACCGAAACGAGTGACAAAATAAATAAACAGATGGACTTTGGTTTGGTCCTAAAGCCTGGACTGAATATCTATCTCATTGAGGACTATGTATGCATGTGACTTAAATCTGAGGATTGTTTTTTTACTTGTTTGTTTGTTTGTTTTTTTTCCCTTAGTGGCTGCTTCAAAATCTAAGTGAACCAGTGTTTCTATGATAAAACTCTGCCATCATTCTAGTAAAACTCCACTGCTGACCTCTGACCTCTGCTGCTGTTTGAATCTTAGGGTTCGGAGGAGCCATCTCGCTGGGTGGAGGAAATCCTGCGCACTCACACAGCCCGCATACGTGACGTGGAACTGCTGACCGGCCTAGATTTCTACCGCTCCGTTGCGCTGCCCTACACAAACACACTTTCGCTGAAAACCTATCTGCACACTTTTGAGGACAACATCTAACACCCGGTGGAACAACATCACTAAACACCACATCACCTCTCTTCCCTGGCTCTGCTCATGATTAGGTGTATAGTTTTTATACAGTCATATTTATTGTTCATTTCAAACAAAGTAATGATGCTACATTGTTGCAAACAGTTCAACCTTGGACTCACTAAAAAATATCTGTTATAGAGTGCGAAATACATTGTGTTACTGTGAGTATGTTTGTGTGTGTGGTGTGTGTGTGTGTGTTGTAAGTTAATAGTTTATTAGCATGTGTTTGCTAGTATGTGGAGCTCAGTGCCCCCAGATTACTGCGATAATAGTGTGACCACGCAATACGTTTATCCCTACAGGACGTAACCCCCATGTACCGCCATCTGCTGGCTGCAAAATTAGTCACAGTTGCAAAGAAAAAAACGTTGATAAGCCTTTTTCATTTCCATCGACTGACTCCAACCTCTTTGTTGAAAAAAGGAAGACGTTAGTGATAACCATTAGATAACGTTATGAATCAATTTTCTTTTCTAAGGCATTTTTTTTTTTAGATTAAATATATTTTTAATCATTTTAGTCTGCTCCTTTAACCGAAGAGGAAGCTGTGGAGTAAGAATTTGAGAGCTCTTTAGTTTGGGTTTACGCCATAAGTATGTATAAACGCTAATATATCTGTAAATATCTGGTGTCCCCTCGGTGACAAAACTCTCTCCAGGTATAATAGGATTTGAAGAAAGCATTTATTGTGAAATATGCCCATATAGTACAGAGAAATCCATATCCCAGCTTCATAGGAAGTTGAGGTCAGCATGTTCTCCTCACTCTGGGAGCAAACGGTGTTTTGGGCCTTATTCAAGAGTCTGACAGGGGCATTGTGATGTTGCCAAAATTCTTGTATTGAAACACAAATAAACCAGCAAAGCTAGCTAGATAACTAATCCCACTTATTGAGTTCTTACACGTTTGATCAGGATTATTAACCTTTGGAATTATTAACCACTTCTACATACACTAAAAGGCTATTGAAGCTACAGTTACCTGATATCTTTAAATCCAAATTAAAGGACATAAAACTGACACGCAATGTGTGAATGCTTCTAAAACAGGTTGGTGTACGAGTTTGAATCCTGGCAAAGCCACAGCCACCCATGGCCGGAAGTCCAGGGGAGCAGAATTGGCCGTGCTCTCGGGGAGGGAGGGGTGGCATTCAGCTGGGGAATGATAGGGGAGACCTAACTGGAGGGTGGAATTTGGCTGTGAGGAAATAAGCGAGAAATAAAACAAAAAAAAAAGATTGTTAGAGTGCTGTCTAACACGCTGCATCATAATCTCCCATGGGTGTTCAATTGGGTTGAGATCTGGTGATGTCATTTATATTATTTTCATCCTGTTATCCTGGATAAAACCGCTCTCGTCGGGATAGAAACGGCTCATCACTGGTCTCATCTTGTCTTCCACCGCTTAATCCTGTACAGGCGCCAATCCCAGCTGACATCGGGTAAGAGGCAGGACACACCCTGGGCGGGTCGCCAATCCACCGCAGGGCGACACACAGAGACAGACAATTTAGAGCAGCCAATTAGCCTAATCCCCTCTGTGCATGTCTTTGGACTGTAGGAGGAAACCGGAGTACCCGGAGGAAACCCACGCAAACACGGGGAGAACATGCAAACTCCACACAGAAAGGCACCTGTGACGAACCTGGGGCTCAAACTCAGGACCTTCTCGCTGTGAGGCGACAGTGCTAACCACTCAGCCACCGTGCCGCCCCACAGCGTAAAGGTGATCAGTCCAAAGATCATTTGATTTTCAGTGAGACTTTGCTCTACATAGAGAGAGATATTACGGTAGAGTTACAGTGCACAGGACTGCTCCTTTAGAAAAACAATGAACATCTGGCAGTTTAGTGGTGAAAAACATAATCACTGGTCTGTGAAGATGTGGAAAAACACCTGATCAGTCATCAGGTCTCATCAGAACTTATCAACTTGAAAACCCATGTGAGATTTTTGAACGACATTCACTTTGACTTGACGGCACTCTCCACTGTCATAACCTGAGGGGTTTTTGTAGAAATCAAGGAGCATTGAAGATATTTCAGGTGGCTTTTGGTGGCCCAGGACCCTTACTACAACACTTTATTCTGGTTTCAAATGTCATTTTTCTCCTATTTATGCCTGTTGCATCACATTATCTAGCTAAATTTATCCATCGGAATGACTTTTAGCATTACCCTAACTAGTCGGATTGTCGAAAGAGTAATAATATATGTTAGCTACAAGAGAGGACAATAAACGTCCATTTGTAAGTGTATTGCTCAAACTTTCAGCTGTCATGCAACGAAGAAAATTTATAGACTGCATTTCAACGTTGCCCCAATGTTACCAATTTTACAATCAGTTGGATGACTTTATTTGCTTTTAGATAGCGATTGGGTTTTATTAATCATTTTGGGCTATGGTATGAGTATGGAGAACGTGCTACGTTATCTAGTACCTGCATGTGATTAAGACATCAAGGCCGGCTAGCAATAAATTCACATCTTGCATCTGTTCACGTGTTCATTCCCACGCCCCTGTCACAAATGTCCACTGTACAGAAACATCATGGCTATGTTCTAGATGTGTGTTTTATAAAAATGTTGATTTATGGATGCTAGTTCTAAATGCTAGAAAGCCTAACAACACAGTCTCTAATAAATGAACGTTAGAATTGCCGAAATTGAAGATGTGACGATGCTTATTTTCCGCAACAGCCCCATCAGAAATTATAAACGTAATTAAAAATCATCTGTCTATCAAAGGTTACATCAGGTCAAACTTGTATGTGGAGGTGTGTGTGTTATCACACATATGTAGTTCCATTGAAACCAGGCATTTTGCCTAATGTGCTATAAGCAAGATAACTGATTGCTGGTGCTGGTGATCCACTCCAAAGATCACAAGTGTCCTATCTTTACAGAGTTGGGAATACTTACACAAATATGCTTTCAAAATGAAAAGCTGCTGATAGTGAAGCTGTAAATGATCTTCACTTACAAGAAGCGGTGACCATTAACCATATACACACACCATATAGAGCAACACACACTATCAGATGTACAGTATCTTCTATAATCGGATTGTAGACTCTAAGTGTGTAGTAGCATGAATCTACTGTACTACTGGTACTAGAACTACGTACTGTACTGAATGCAGTTTCTTACGTGATATTTATTTTGATAATTACACAAGCCAACTTACACTGAACACAAGCTTAAAGGAGCAGCTCAGGCAGAAATAAAATGTGCACAATGTTCCAGTTGCTCTCGATGAGCCATGGCATGTTTAGTGGAAATCTCTGCCTCAGGCTTGACAGTGTTCTTTCCTGGAAGTCCATGTGCCCAACAAAGAATCTGAACACTACTGATTAATAACCCAACGCAAACTTCTAAACAAAATGAATGACATGCAATCCTTTGCAATAACGTATCATTGTCCAACTGATAAAGTAATTATAATGTTTCTGAAGTACAAATAAAAAAAACAAGAAATTATTAAACACGTGTCTTTAACAAGCTGAAGCACGTTATAACTTAGTTACTTAATTTTCATTGCTGTATCTAAACAGATTTATGGATAATCACAGGCACAAACACACATCTGTGTTACATTGAGATCATTACGCTATTACTTTACATAAATTCTCCATAAAATGGCTTCTTAACTTTAATTTGATTCCATGTGTAGACATCTTTTCTTCTGAAACAGGAAGCAAGAGTGTTGCATTGCGTGACTGACGTATACAACAGCCAATGGCATTGTAAAAAAAATACAATACACTAAACAAACACCAGATTTAAACTAAACTGAGAGTAGCTTAGGAAGCTAGGTAAATTTGGAAAGCTGCAAAAAGATTAACCAGAGTCTTTTAATTGCTTTTTTCTGATAGAAAGGCTCTGTCAGTGTAAAGATATGTCACGTTCAGTCTGAAGAAACTAAAGAGCACTGAATTGTTCAACGTTGGGAGAAAAGCTGCAAAAAGTTTTTTGTCAAAGAACTGCAGCTGTGTACAAATGCCAGCCTCTTCAAAACAAATAACCTCCAACCATTTCTTTTCTTAACCGAGGCATGAACCATGTTTGCTGCTAACAAGTTGACGAGCTGCTACTGTAGGGCAAGACACACTTCCACAAGTAGGACATATGTGGTTTCGGATAGTGTTTGGGTGATCGCAAGGTTTTGCCTAGGTATGAGTCATCACAAAGGTTTGATCGTTTTCACGTATTATGCGGAAAAAATGAAAATAAAAATATATCCAAGAGTATCATTTCAGTATCCGTAACACTACAGTGGTGCTTGAAAGTTTGTGAACCCTTTAGAGTGGTCCACATTTCTGCTTAAATATGACGTGAAACATCATCACATTTCCACACAAGTCCGCAAAGTAGATAAAGAGAACCCAGTTAAATGAATGAGACCAAAAATATTCACTCGGTCATTTATTAATTGGCGAAAAAGATTTTTTTTTTTTTTTTTTTTTTGCAGTATTTTTATTTTTCAGCAAATAGGGGTCGTACGTAATTTCCGTTTCAAACGCAAAAAGTTATTTATTTATTTGTTTGTCTATTTGTTTGTTTGTATTTGGGGTAAAAAAACAAACAAACTTGGTTTACTTTGTAAGAACTAGGTGATAATGAGGACTATTTTGTCCTTTTTGGTTTACCCACACAGGCTTTGGTTCACAGGTCTGAACATGATCCTGTCGTTCTGAATCTTCTTTGTGGGATAAATTACACTGAATGTCACAGCTCTTTGCTTTGATTACGCAGTCCTCATTTTCGGATGTAAAATGATTTTCCACCCAAGACATTTAACACGGCAGATCAAAACTCATGCAGCATTTTCACTTTAACCGAAACACAACTGTTTTCACGGCACACCTTCTTATCTACAGCATTTAAATCTCAACACACTTCAGTGAAACTCTAACCCCAAATGTCCATGCTATCTATATATTATACATTACATCAGTGTATGCGATATCAATATATGACCATATTTCCTTGACAATAAGACTTTGGTAAGACATGCACTGTCGCACAACGGGTGCCTCCAAGGTTTGAAGAAAAACAAATAGTGAAAGTGCCATCCAGGGTGCCCCTATAGGAAATAAAATATGATAAATTGCCCTTCAGGATATCGTTACAGTTGAGAAAGTTTGATAAAGTGCCCTAATGGCTGCCCTTTCATGGCCTGCTAAAGGGATAAACATGATGAAATACCCTCTAGGATGCAGCTAAATGTGAGATACCCTCTTGGGTGGGCTTCCAGTGGGGGACGCGCACACAGGATGTACCACCATAAGCCAGACGATCCTAATTTCAGGAGGAATTTTGGCTTTAATGTTGTGGTGTTAAAGAAAAAAAAAAAGATTCCTGTTTGCCTGTTCGAACAGGATAAGTCTGTTGGGACTCTGCCTAAACTGGTCTCAGGTTTTTGTCTACTTAAGCATAAAAAAGCTTAAGGTGTTCAGAATTTAAATGGAGATTTGAATGAAGTCAAAACATCCAAAGATGAGTCAAAGTAGGTTGGTGCGACGTAGTAGGTGAATGTGTGAATGATTAGTCACTGAGATTATTTCATTACTCCAATGCTGAGTGCAACCTATCTCTAAGAGATCGCTATCAGTGCAATGTTTTTAAGCAGGTATGTATTTTGATCAGGATGTTTACCTAGACTACCTGTTGTTCCTACACTCTGAGCTCCGGTGTTATAACCCTCAGATACCTGATACCTTTGGTTTATATTAAACTGAAGCCTGATGTCTGGCGTGATGATGTGCTGTCTAGGCTGTCTTCAGTAGTTAAAACCTGTGCTGTCTGTAAACTCAGAGATAATGAGTTTGCTGGCTCAAAGGCACAATACATCTCGATGCTACCCAGGTACTGACATGTGCCAACACTTACCTTGAACTTTCCATAGCTCTGCTGGTAAGCCATAACAGGATAAACTAAACCCTCTGTCAGTGTTTCTCATATTCTAATGTATTCAACCTGGTGTTTTCGATTTTCCTGGTTTCATGGGTTGAATTTTCTTCCCTTGCAGCAGTGAACGAAATGATGACAGGTTTTCATCTTTCAGTCAGAAACGTATCTAGAAATACTGTAGGTCTAAGGGAATGAGGGGATTCTTATAAGGAGTGAAGGAAAGGATCAGCCTAGGAGTAACTGGCAAACCTCTGCATGCGATTGTTCAAGATGTTCCCGTCAGAAGTAATTGTTTAGTATAGACACTAAAACAACAGAAGAACACCACATCAGGTTTTACTCCGGTGAGCCAAGAATCTGGAAGAAATCTGAATCTAAAGTAGGCACAGTCTCCCCCAGAGTGCATCTGACCTGATGAATCTTGATTTTTCCTGTGACATAGAGATGGTAGAGTTCGAATTTGGCTTCAGGCATGGATCAATCGACCCAACCTGCCTTTTGTCAACTGTACAGGCTGCTGGTGGTATTGTAATAGTAAGGGGAATGTTTTCTTGGCACACATTGGGAGCCTTAAAACTAGCCAATCGCCTGGTAAATGCCACAGATGAATATTTTTGCTGAAATTCAGCATCGGTTTAAGGCCATAATTTGTCAATCATATAATAACTACTTCCAGCATGATAATGCGCCAAGTCACAAAGCACAAATAATCTCAATCTGGTGCAGGAAAATACAATCCACTAATAAAAGGCAAACAAAAACCTTTGACGGGGCCTTCATCATACTTGGAGCGGACAGGGCAGGACAACCCCAGGAACTCAGGAGCTGTGGAAGTTAGTTAGACTAAACCTTATAAATCACAGCATCTTGGAAAGAGCAAAAAAAATATGTATAGTCTATACTGTATAGTCTAATGTAATAAGGTAATATAAGGCATTATACTTGACATGAAGCAAGTTAATGTTCACAGAACAAATAAAATCATTAAATGCATGAGCATGTGCGCACACACACGCACACACACACACACACACACACACACACACACACCCTCAAGGTTTCAGAGTTCATGGCCAGCTCTCTTCCCACACATTTATTGTTTGTTATCTTCTCCCACATGCTGAGCTCCTGCAGTTCATCCTTATAACAAATAGGTACTTCACTTCATAGACCAGCATGGACTTTAAGAAACTGAAAAACAAGAAGAAGCAGATTATTGTGAGTAATGTGCAATAAGTATGCATTAGGACCATATTTATAATGATTTATAATGTTATTATATTATGTTTGAAATGTATTATGTATCTCATTTTCTTTTTTTTTCTTTTTTTACCAAAATCACAAGAAAAACAATTTTTAAAAATTGATCGTATAAGGGTGCATTTTAATATGTTGTTTTCTGAATTCTGATAGCCACAAAGTGGTCAAGATGTAAAAAGAGGTACACATTTGGAAAGTTAGTAAATCTTCGTACTGAAAATGAGACAGAGCAGTGTTACCATGCTGTTTAAACAAAAAGACAGAAGAGTTCACAGACACACAAATACAAAGTTGTTTATACTTCTGAAAAGAATTAAGAGACCGCTTTCTTTGTATGCCAACCTATCACTGGTCAGGGATCCACTCCCGCAGAGCATGCATGGAGCGTGCTCGCTCTATCCTCGCTCATTAATGGCGCATGCTTGTGGACTCGTGCTGTTAAGGACACTCCCGGGTTTCAGAGGACTCCATTTTCCAGCATGCCTCATAAATGCTGCCCACAAGGAAGTGGGAAGATTCCCAGGTGTTTCCTGTTTAACAACCTGTTCGCGTTGTTATGCTGTTGCCACCACCGGGAAGATCTACGAGCGGGGGCACACGGCCAAAATCGGGGACATGTGCAGCCGTGGACAAGGCATCAAAAACGGGGACGTCTGGTCACCCTAGCCTAAACCCCACACACCTGACAGAATGCTTTGCCGTATCAGGGGTGCAACAGAATTTCCCTGGTTTCAAGATGGGTATATGACAACCATAACCACCACACTGCTCCACTGGTGGCACATGGAGAGACCGAAACCCTATAATGGTGTCAATGAGGACCTGTGTGTGTTTTGACTCCACTGTCACCTATTTAGGGACAGTTTGATAGAACCCTGGCTGTCTGATCACATCTGGGTGAGGTGCATGATACACTGGCTCAAGGGACCAGCACTTGTGGTTGCAGAGGAACTCATTGCCATGGAACTCCCATGCCTTCAGAACTCAGCAAACTTTGGTGAGATACTGAGGTGGTTTTATATTAAGTTCCATGAGACCGCACCCACTCCAGAGCTCACTCCACTAGCCAAGAAGGATATGACTGCTCCAGAGCCTGCTCCAGTGGCTGAGAAAGAATTAACTGCCTCAGAGCCTACTAAGATACACAGGAAGAGAAGGAAAAGAAAGGATCCAAGTCCAAGCCTGAATCCTCTTCTGAAACCTTGCCTGAACCCATGTTTATCTCTGAATCCTTATCCAAGCCGGAACGCTTGTTTGCTGCTGAATGCTTGTCTGAATGCTTGTCTGAATCTAAGTCAAAGCCTGAACCTGAAATCAAGGCCAAACCTGAAGCCAAAACCGAACCTGAACCTGAACCTGAAACCAATCAGAACCTGAACCCGAAGGCGAGCCTGCTCATGCCCTCCAGCCTTCCAAATCTGCTCATGCTCTCCTGCCTGCCAAATCTGCTCATGCTCTCCTGCCTGCTCATGATCTCCAGCCTGCTCAAACTCTTCAGCCTGCTCAGCCTACTCTAGTTCTCAAGCCTGCCAAACCAATCTAAGCTCTCCAGCCAACTCATGCTCCTGAGTCTGTTCAGCCTGATCAAGCAGCCAAGCCAGTTCTAACAGTCAAGCCTGTTTAAGCAGCCAAGCCTGCACCAGTCAGAGCCATCTGCATCAGCTGCAGAGCCATCTGTGGCATCCGAAGAGACGTCTGTGTCAGCCACAGAGGTGTCTGACTTCACAGAGCCTGCATTAGACACAGAGACTTTTACAGTTCCATCACATGCTACAATCACAGAGACTGCTACGTTATCAGGGCCCATTGCATTCACAGAGACGTATGCCATTTCAAAGCTGGCTAATTTCACAGTGCATTCCACATTCAGAGCCTGCCTCAGAGCTCGCCACAGTCGCAGAGCCTGCCGCAGCCACAAGGTTTTGACACCTGATGCATGCACAGAAACTGCTAGGTTCATAGGGCCCACTGCATTCATAGATATTGATACAGCTTTGAAGCCTGTTTCCATCACAGTCACAGAGAGAGAGCTTTTTCCTGTTCCACTCACAGAGTGAGAACCTGTTCCAATTCTAGTCACAGTCAAAGAGCAAGCACCTGTTCCTCTACCAGTCACAGCTTTTAAGCCAGATTTTACTCCTGTTCCAGTCGTAATCTCAAAGCCTGATCCTGCTCTAGTTCCTGTTACAGCGTATGTGCCCGAGCTTGTAAAAGCCATCACTGTCTCAGCCTCAGTCAGTTCCAGTCTCAGTCATGGTACAAGAGCAGTTCCTGACTGGTTTTTTTTGTTCCATGAGATCGCTGTGGTCTGCTCTTAGGTCTTTCAGACACTTGGAACTGTGAATACTCCCTAGATGGTTCTTTAAATACCAGGACATTCACTTGTTTGGTCTCTGCTTCCCTGATGTATCTCTCCAGTCCTGCTGGAGCTATGAGTTTTTGTTCCCAGAGCTTCACATGTGGACATCTTGTTATACGTCTTCATCACACAGGCCCTGTCCCTCATGACTCCTTTCTACACTTCTATAAGCAAGCTGATGTCTCTCTGGGCTTTCCTGATCTTACCTTCCAATCTTCTTCTCCATGGGGGGCACTACAGTGTCAATCTACTGATTTTGATTTTCATCATAAAAAGAACAACATTATTGTAAAGGTTTTAGCATCATCCAATAATACTCTGTGGTTGAAATTTTGAGTTTCCAAGGTTTCTCTCTCTCTCTCTCTCCCCACAGGGCTTGGTTTGACATTTCTGTAGCTAAGTGCATTATACAGGATGCCCTTTCAAAGGTTATGGAGGAGAAATATAAAAGCCACTGCTGTGGTCTTCACTGTCCTCTTACAATAGGACCAGTTTGGTTGGCAAAAACAGTGCTAGTAACTCCTTAATTTGAATTGAGTCTATTCATCGTGTCAAAAGAGTTAAAAAGCAAAGTTTGGAGTGAGTAAAAGAAGAGTTCGTCTCTATCCCAGGCTCGATCCTTGGTTTTACTTGCAGAGGGATACAGTGAGTGTCAGGTTGCTTCTGTCCTCAAAAATTCAAAGATGTCAGATCATAAGAACAATGTCAAGCAGAGGCACTGGGGACAACAAAACTACAAACTGGCAGAGGGTGAAAATGAGTCTCCACTGACTAGGATAAAGGTTAGCTCTTTTGAATACATCAAGTGATCTATAAACTGAACAGCAAATGGCAGCTGGGGTTAAGTGCATGTCAAGCACAGTTAAGAAAACAGGGAGAAGGGTTGAAGTCATGCAAAGCTGGAGAAAAGCCCTAAGTGACAATATCTTTATGTGGAATTTGGGGAACATTTTGTCAGTAGTTTATGAAATCAACCAAAAATATGCACATGCCTCAAATACATGGCTATAAATAGTTTGACCAGTCTTCTTAGATCATCGTCATGCTGTACAGCACATCAAGGGTATAGGGTATCAAGCGGCCCCCATGGGGCTCAGGTGACCTTTCTGTAGATAAGTGTATTCTACAGGATGAGGTTGCTAGCCCCACGCCCAACCCTCCCCTAACTCAGGACACGGGTTCATGTACACACACACGCACACACCCCTACGGGAAATTTAGGGTAGCCAATCCACCTAACGTGCATGTCTTTGGACTGTGGGCACAGGGAGAACATGCAAACTCCACACAGAAAGGCACTTGTGCCAAACCCAGGGCTCGAACCCAGGACCTTCTTGCTGTGAGGCGACAGTGCTAACCACTTAGCCACCATTGACCACCTAGCAATTAGCCACTTTCATTTACATCTAACGGGGTTTGGAAACTTGTGTTCCACTGGTTCATAAAAGCGTCCTTGGGAATTCCATGTGTATTATCAGAAAGTAGAGGAACTACGCTTCACAACGATATCAAACATGGGTAGGGGGATTACCCTGTCTCACCGCGAGCGAGCGGTAAAAAACACGGATTTATCATGGAATATTACGACAAAGGACTAATTAATGAAGACATACGAATGAACATCATGGACAAAACCTTAAAATAAAAGTAGTGTGGGATGTTTTTCTTACTGTTTTATCATGGAGCTCAATAAATGAGGGTTTTAAGGACTCATTTTTGAGAAAATCTCAATTTCAACCGAAACCATGTTTTGCCTCTTAGCTCATAATTAGCCTATGCGCATTCCAACTCATTATGCCAGCATGGGTCACATATACTATATAGTCAAATGTATGTGAACACATGTGGGTCTTCCCAAAACTGTTGCCACAAAGTGGGAGGCACAGAATTGTTTGGAATGTCTTTGCATGCCGTAGGGTTGAGGTCCATATGGGGCCCAAACCTGTTCCAGCATGACATTACCCCTGTGCACATAGCAAGATTCATAACAACAGATTTTTCTAAGGTAGTGGACGATGTCAAGTTTCCGGAACAGAACCCTGTTTTGATATGAAATTATCAGCAACTTCTTGGAACCAACCACTACTGACACTTTTTCTCTTTAAA
>JAQLOM010149986.1:0-14313 GCA_030068315.1 Chrysichthys thysi
TGTGGCTTCTTCTTGGTTGGAATGAAAACCTGCACCCACAGCGGCCCTTTCTGGACAGGTTTGAGACCCCTGGTTTATGGACTCATTCTGCTTCAAAACAGGACGCTCGGACTCTGCTCCAGGTTTTCCGACCATCTCTTTGTTTAATTCAATGAGCATCATGGACTTCTTCTCCTCAGCCCTGTCCTTTGCACTCACTTTCTTCAGACCAACTAGCGCCAACTAGAGGTGGGAGCATATGAGGCTGGCTCGTATCTCAAAGCAAAAAACTGACAATCGTGGCTCGTATCTCAAAAAACTCGTATGTCAAGTCGCTCGTATCTCAAGGTACCACTGTATAAGGTCACGATATTTCAAGACGATGACATTCTGTCTCATTCCTGAAACTAGAGTTTATTAATAATAACCTTAGGTTATTCAGTTTTAGGAAAATAACCAATGACTGGATGGTGTGATGTAGTTCGATTGTGAAGCAGACTTGCAGTTTCCACCCTGAACTTTTCGCTGTGTTTTATTTCTCCTTTAAAAACAATACAAATTTAAGTCATACTTTTTATTCCTTTATAGTTACTTTGAATGTTGTTGAATGTCATTTCTGGAAGTCACGTACTGCTACTTTTCACTATATTTGACAACAGGCTGCTAGGGCACTGCTTTGTCAGTGCAATGTGCTGTAGGTCTGAGCCGAGCCTCTCACGTTTTATTAGCATTCATCTCACAGACAGCACTGCCGCTAATGAACTGCCAGCGGACTGTTCACTCCTGTCTCAGTGTCCAAGATATTGAACCCGCCGATGGTTTCTAATAACTCCTCGCCTGCCTTGTGTGCGAGAGGAGCTGATGGGAAGCATTGCACTGGTTCTGAACATCCCTCAGTGATCATGATCAAAAGCTTCTGAGGCATCCGTTCTCTGCAACTAAGGCTTTCTTTGTGTCCGAGCCAGCAGCCAGATCTGTACCACTGTCTGCCAGGAACACGTCTTTGTGCTGCACTGGCCACAAAGATATCGGGCTTTTTCTGTGGATGTGTGTTGATTTTGTGAAAGTGCCTCAATCCATTGAAATGTAATAGATTGCAGTATATTGACCTTATAAGGAAAATGTCTGTCTATATGAGTATATAGTGTTGGAGCTGCAATATTTTAGGTCGAAAGGATGGGGTTCTCAACCCGTTTTAGCCAGTGTCTCCATTTTATGGGCTAAAAATTCTTGTGGTAGGCCCCGGCCGTGGCGCGGCGGGCTAGGGCACCATACTACAAATCCGGGGACCCGGGTTCGATTCCGACCCGCGGTCATTTCCCGATCCCTCCCTGTCTCTCTCTCCCACTCACTTCCTGTCAAAATCTCTACTGTCCTGTCCAAAAATAAAGGCAAAAAAGGCCAAAAAAATATCTTAAAAAAAAAAAAAAATTCTTGTGGTAATTAATTGTTTTTATTTTAAGCAACAGCAGAGCAGCTGTATCGTCCATGTGCTGTTTAGATTATGAGCCTACCGTGCAAGATATAGAATGTATATTGTGTTATTTTTTTTTGGTGTTTCTTGCAGAAATCCATCACCATGCCTCATTGAAAAAATACTCTTCTTGCAGTGTCTGGTGTAAAGAACACTTTGATTAGGCTAACGTAAGAGCATGTCAGGCAAGATGGCCGTCAAATGCGCTCAAGAGGAACACCAAACTAAATGAAGACTATTAAAAATTAATTAATAATAACAACCTGGTGGATTTTATTACTTTTAATAGTCTATAAATCATGTTTATATGCATCAAACTGTTTTATAAATACAGTGGAACCTCTGGTCACGAATGCCTCCGAAGACGAACAAATCAGTTCCTGACCAAAAAATTTGCCAATATTTTGCATCTGGTGATGACCACACAGTCGGGTGCCAAACAAACAGCCTCGGCCATTTTCCCCTTTTGCTTCGTACGCACCGATTGTTTTCCCATTTTCTGTTGCATATCACGTACCTAACAAAGATGCACCTGTCCTTGTAATCGGTCTCGGTCAGACGTGCGTTCATTGGCTGTACAGTAACCTCCTCCCTGCCCGTCTTCCTCCTCGCTTCCTTAACGCCAGAAGTCGATTCATGCAAGGTTAGTTTTCTTGGTTGTTTACAGTACATCTTTGCACAATTAAGGATTTTTCAAACTTTGACTTGTTTTTTTTCTGTTTTAAAACTCATTAAAAATTGTTTACAGCTAACTGTTCGTAGAGGTCTTATACGGAGTCATGCAATGTTAGTTTTCACAGTAAACTAAACGTAAAAACCTTGCATAACACTATTACACTTTGCATACTATGGTATAATTAACTATTTTTGTGCTTAAAAAGACAAACAATCAATAGTTACATACAGTTCATAGGGTCTGGAACGGGCTAATCGTATCTTCATAGAATCCAATGGGATAATTAGGTTCAGGTCATGACCAAACCGGGTCACGAATAGAGTTCTGTAACAACTTATGGTCGTGACCAGAGGTACCACTGTATTTGTACAAGTTTTCTTTAACTCCCATGGTTGAGAATCAGTGGGCTAAGGCTAAGCTAGAAACTATAATGTATGATGTTGCTTTGCTTTGTTGCAGTATTGTGAGGGATTTATATATATCAGGCCCTTAATATTATTTCTCCCAAAGTCTATTATTTTCTAGAGTTGCCCTGTGGGGGCCCATACAGCTCAGTGCTGGGTATAACTACTTATCACACTAATGCAGGCTCAAGTACTACCTTTATTGCTTTCTGGAGCGCCACTAAATCCATTCCAATGTCTCTGTGTTCCTACTGATTAAATGATGAATAAAGGTGTGCCTCCTGAATGAGAAAAGTCGGCAGCCAATCACGTCTAGGTCAAGAATCCTCCCAGCAATTCTCCAGAACGAGGCAGCAGTAAAGCGTCATAAAACATATTGGCAAGGGCTGACACTCAAGACTCCATTCATAAAAGTTTAATGTCTGTTTAATAAAGATTATAGGTTTTTGATAAATAATGTTGCATTCATTATTAGGTTTAAGGTTCTGTGGAGCATCTGCAATAGAGTTCCCCGTGTTAGGTGTTGGTACAGACTTGATCACATATTACAACGAGTGCAGTAATATACTATAAAACTGTGATTTGCCTCGAAGCCAGAGAAAAATTAATTCAACAGCTCTGAGGTACAGTATAAGTATTGTAATTTTTACCTCCGTGTTCCACAGGTTTAATTTGTGCTACAGCACATTTGCAGGGTTTTTTTTCCCCAATTTTTTTTTTTTTTTGTCTTTAGTGACAGTGCTAACCATTCAGAAGGTTTACAATACAGTACTGGATTAATAAAAAATGCAAGAGGTCTCCATTTATGTTTTTTTGTTGTTGTTTTTGTTTGTTTCTCACCATGAACCAGATCACCGAGGCCTTCCAGAAGAAAGTACAGAATAAGATCAAAGATCTTCTCCAGCAGATGGAAGAGGGACTAAAGACTGCAGATCCGCATGACTTCTCTACCTACACCGGCTGGACAGGTGAGGGTCCTCCGGCATCCACCATACGTCTTAACTACATGTAATGATTTTCAGCATCTTTATCATTTAATCAACCTTTAATTCCAGTCTAGTGTGCAAGGAAATAATTTCCCGGTGGGAAGTTATGCGATCGTACTTTAAAGAATGTGCGGCATGTTGTTTTAAAGCGGTTATGGGTTGATGTGTTGTAGGAATTGCCTTGCTGTACCTGCAGTTGCATCGTGTGAGTGGTGATTCCTCCCACCTGCACCGCTCTCTGGATTATGTGAAGCGCACTCTGCGCAACCTGAACGGGCGGAAAGTCACTTTTCTGTGCGGTGACGCTGGACCGCTGGCCGTCGCTGCTGTCGTCCACCATCGACTAAAGAACCAGGCTGACTCAAAGGAGTGCCTCACCAAGTATGATGCCCGTGCCCCCCCCCTCCTCCATGCGTCCCCCCCCCCCCATCTCCACACACCAAGTCTCCATGAGTCTTCAAGTCACACATGACTTTGTTTGTCACTGTCTTAGACAAGATTGTTACTGATTTAGAAAATTCTTTGGAAATTACGGTTTAAACAGCAGTTCTATATCCAGACATTGTAGCTACAGAGGTTTCAGAGGTTTTATGTCAGTTTCTACTGACATTGACCGTGAACTAGTGCAGTCTGGTGCTTGCTGATCCTTGGTGAAGTTCACCAGGGTGGTGCAGTGATGCAGATTGTGGCACTACCTCTTGACTGCTGTAGGATCCCCGGTTTGATCCTGAGTTTGTTCTCATTGTGTTTACGTGGGTTTTCAATTCTCCCACCTCCAGAAACCCTGCCAGTAGGTGTATTAGCACTGAATATCCCCTAGACTTTCTGTTCGTTGCAGTGTGTGTTGTGTCCTGTATTGGCCCATCCCAACCAGCGTGGATTGTGGCCTCACACACAATGTTCCAAAAACCCCCCCAGAGCCCTGACCTGGATATAGCGGTTACTGAAGATGAATGGATGGATAAATGAATAGATGGGGGGACGGGAGGCGGGACCAATGGCAGGACAGACAAGTATTTGATTAAATGAACAGACGAGGGAAGGAAGAAATGAATGGATGAGTGGATGGATATATCGATGGAGGGATGAATGAATGGACAGATGGATAACTGAATGGATGGAGAAATTAATAAATAAATAGTAGGATGGATGGATGGCCTGACAAATAAATGAATGAATGACAAAACAGATGAAAAGATGGGTGGATGGATGAATGACCTCCATATAGAGTTTCAGGTTACACATTTGCCTTTGAAATTTATACCATCCAACTTCAAATCCTTCAGCATCTCTACACAGCACAAAGACATTACAGCAGATAGCAATTCCCGGCAGAATGCTAGATATGTGTTTTTATCGCTTACCTTTTTTATTCTGAGTAGCTGAGAAGCTGCTTGAAAGCTGTTTTGTTAACGGTAGCAATATCTTATTTAGTTCCAGTTGCTGCATTAGCTGAAAAAAGGATTCTTTCTTCTTCAGTGCAGTGTTGCTATATTTAATTTCATTATTTTATTCAGACGAAATTGACCAAACTGTTAACGCTGATTATGGAAAGAACTTGAATTGCAGTCATGGCAGTGAGACAGCACTTTCTCCAAATGCTCAACATGGTGGTAAAACTGTAGCATGTACAGATGAAGAGAAAGCCCTTTCACATCAATATCGGGCCAGATTTTATAATGACTGCTTCGGGTTGGAGTGCATTTCCCCACTTTGGCGTTTTTGTCTAGGTGCAAGCATAGTGTACGCAGCATGGGGTGGAAAGTCGTGGAGTGTGTGAGATGATTTGCTGTTTTGGATACTCTAGTGGTCTCAGGAATGGCTGGGTGAGACTGAGACTCGGACAGGCGAACTTGGGAACAAGGTACAGACTTAATTCAGCTTTTCAGCCAGCATACAGACACACACAGCTTCGGTTCTGTGGCTTCTACCGCTCACTGCAGGGAATAAAAAGACAGCCCGTTAAGCATCCCCAGGTGTGATCACTCGCCACTCACCTTCCCTGTCTTCGGCCCCCCGCCATGTGTTGACACTCGGCCACGCCCCCGCTGCCACAGAGATACTTGAAGTCTTTATGATAGCAAACCTGTCGATGTTCATATGCCATTGGTGTTTTTGGACATAAATATTTTTCCTGGCAGTCCTGTACACAAGCCATTAGCGTTTTTGGCATGACCTAATCCCTAGCTCGAGACTCTACCGGTTCCTTGTTTCCAGACCAGCAGATTTCAAGTCAAGTAATGAAACTGTGATTTCATGCTGAGAACCTGATCTTTTATGTTGGAGGGATGCACCATCACCTTCATTTGGCCTTCTGCACTGTGCACTATTGGTTTGTTCCTATTGGCCCTCCGTGTCAAAGCTGAATATCTCCAGGCATGCTACATCCCTCAGATAGATAGATAGCTAGTACTTTTATTATCCCGTAGGAAGTTTAGGCATCCTGTAGCATCCATTATGTAACAAAAACACAAGACATACACACACACACACACATACGTCAAGAAAACTCAATAAGGAAATAATTTGTGCAGCTATCATTTAGTGTGGAGAAAAAATTATGGAAATATCAAAATTAATTAAAAACAGAAAACATTACCATTTGCAACATTAGGCTCACTCTTGGCATTAGAGTGCACGCGTGTGCGTGTTTGGTGGAAGTTGGCAGATTAATGAGTAGGGCTGCTTGCTGTGTTTCGTGCACTCCCCTGGCATTGAGAACTCTGCAGCTCTCAGCATGAGACTGATTACATTTCATGTAAACTCAAATCTTGCTCAGTGATGTGTGTATACACACACACACACACACACACACACACACACACACACACACACACACACACACACACACGTGCACTAATGTAATGTACACCTACATTCCAAGATCTGTTCACTCCGGTTAAGCTCTGGTGTCAGAAGGCCATAGCTTATGGTTTCTTTACATCGCTTTCATCCTCATCATTCCCCTCGTGAGCCCTCATGCCCTGTAGACAGGAGTGAAGTCACCCTAGAAGAGACCACTCCCCTCAGGATGGACATCTTTTTTTGCAGCATAAAGCTGATGAGTTACAAGAATTCAGTATTGATTTGCAGTGCCTCTTCCCTCTAAGGAGCCTAAATAATGACAACAGAATGGCTCCCACAGCATAACAGAGCCATTGTTTCTTCTTTTAATTTGTCCCCTGTCTCTACATGACTGCCAAATTGTCATCTTCTCTTGGCACTGCTGGTCCAACAAGTTTTCTGTTTCCCCCCTCAGCCAGCATCCCACTCTGTAGCATGTTGGCAGTTGGACGGGCCTCTTGCTGTGTAGCCCATCTGCTTAAGACTGACTGTATCACTGAAATGACTTCTTAATTCTTTTTCACCTTTAATAATCTCCATTAGAGGGGAATTTTGTACTATGGTAGCTATGATGAGTTTAAGATGACCTTCTCTGTGTTTTCTTTGATTCTGGGATCCCACAGGCTGCTTCAGCTTCAGCGCTCGGTCATCAGTCCGGACTCTGAGATTCCAGATGAGCTGCTGTACGGCCGTGCTGGATACCTGTATGCACTACTCTACGTCAACAATGAGATCGGCCCAGAAACGGTGGACGAGACCACCGTTGCTAAGGTAAGCACCGTTCTTACTTGAACATTATGCCCAGTTTAGTGCACAAACTGGTTTATGACAGGCAGGAGCACGCCATATGAGACACATGTGAGGCGATACAAGAGCAATACTAGTCTCCATAGGTGGTGAAATCTGGAAAGTGTTAGGTCAATCAATAGGGAAACTAGGAGGTGGAGGCAAGGCACGTGGCCATCATTGGTCATCCAGTGAGGAAGCAAAGGTAAGAACAATGCACATGGTGACGGGCAGGACCTGAAAGATGGAGCACACCTACATACACACAGACTGCATGCAAGACAGGCAAAAACAGAGCAAAGGTAGGTAGTACGGTGTTCCCATAAGATTAAATGTCCAGTTCATGATATTCCCTAGAGTGGCAACGAGATAGCAAATCAACCAGTATATTTTCAGAACCTTTCTTTTGTTAAAACCCAGCACAAACCCGCTCGTTCTTAGATGTCAGCACGTGTTTAATTTAAAATTGAAAGTAGCGATGAAATGAAAGGCCTGAGCTAAAACCAAAACCAGGATGTCAGTACACAATGCTAGAAGTTGAATAAAATGTATTGCTTTTTGTGTGTGTGTGTGTTTGAGTGAAACTGAATTATAATGGGGGGGAAGAGTTCATCACTGCAAAAAACATTGCATTAAATTTGCGTCAGTTGGCAGACACTCTTATCCAGAGTGACGTACATCTGTCTTATTTGTACAACTGCGCAGTCGAGGGTTAAGGGCCTTGCTCAAGGGCGCAGCAGAAGCATCTTGGTGGTGCCAAGATTTGAACTCATGACCTTCCATCAGTAGTCCAACGTCTTAACCACTGTCTCCCGAATACATACATTGTTTATCAAGGGTACAGATTAAATATTGCTAAAAATGTGTTGTAAAACGTGCAAGGGAACATGTACTGTACATGTCCAATCAGGCAACCGTGAATTTATTGCATTATGGCTGGTCAGAAAGAAGGAACAAAAAAAAAAGAAAGAAAGAAACTGATTTGCGCGCTGGTCACTCTAAACCAGTGTAACAGTGTGATTGGCAAATTATACCCATCAGCCCAAAGCCATCATCATTAGTGTCAAGGTCATTTAGATCCAGGGCAGGCAAAGCAGTTTGGTGAGTTGTTCATGTTTTGAGCTTTTTTTTTTTGTAGGAAGGCAAAGGGAAATAAAGCAGTGTTTAAAAAAAAAAAATTTTGGTGGCCAAAACGTAATTGCATGTGGACTGGTGCTGTGTTCTCCTCCCCACTGAACCAAATACAATCATGTACAATAAGTTGGAAGTAAAGATAATTCTGTTCCCTGTACACCTGAGGCTCGTAATGGCACACCGACACATTTGGCTCAGTGGCTTGGGAACTGCACTAGATAAAAACACAGATAGTTTGGGAACTGTGCTGGAGAATTCTGTGGCACCCAGATGTGTGAGGATATGTAAGCATTGACCTAGAAAGGAGCAAAGAAAAAGGGGTCGTATGGGTGTGAAGGTAAAGGTGTGGTTAAATGATGCTTATCGCAGTGCCAGAATGGCAAAGGTTTAAAAATCCCAAGACTACTATGGTACTATTCTCAGGTCCTACTTGTTCAGAGCAGTTATACCGAAGTGGCTTTCACATTTGAAGGGAAAATTTCCCATCAGACTTCTCATTATAATGCAGGCATGCGGTATAAGAGAGGGTCAAGTGCTTTTGTTCTCGGTGCTCTCCAACCGTGTCTCCACGCAGTAGTCAGAACGAGTACTCAATCTTTCCTTTTAGCTCCATTTCCTGTTTCAGGAAAAACCTCTACATGCGTAAAAAGCACAGAAATAAAAAGGCACTAAAGCAACGGAAATTCTTAGAAATAAAAGCACTTTGTTACTTTGTGGACATCATGCTTGCATCTGTTGCAGTCTTGGAAATAAAATGGATCACTGTCCTTCTTGCTTATACTGTCTTTCCCCTGTTCTGACATACTGTGTGAACAGAGAGCTTGTTTTAGCTCAGCCATGCTGGAAAAGCATAAGTATAGTTTCAGTTTCTAATGAGATTGGCCTTAGGGTTTGCATTAAACATTCTCCCATTGAGGCCTGTTCGAGAATATTGTTGATCCAGATCCAGATCCATAGGATATTTGCCAGTTCTATCTAGAAAAACTTAAAAGCTAGGTGTTTTCTTGTTTTCATCAAGACAGCATGAAATGCATCATTACAGCTATGGATATTAAAAATACCAAATCAGTCCATTGAATCAACACTGAACGACAGCTTGGTCTATGTAGAGAGCAGCACTGTTGGCATTCAGAGTACGAAGTGTGGCTCGAGACAGTTTACTCTCGTGCAGATGGGATCACCATCAGGGTGATCAGCTGTGAAAGTCAGGAAACAGAGAAACCTTTCCTAATAACGTCTGGTTCAAGTCAATTAAACATCTTAAAATACAACAGGCCCAATTCGGGTACCTTGAGACAAGCAGCTTTTTTATTTCTACACCAGAAGCGTCACTGCAAGTTTGTTAACCCAAAGATATTTTCACAGATAAACCTCATCGTTTGAAGCGATGACTACCCTGACACCAGAGCGCACACTGCTACAATACAGTTAGATGCTAGTGTTGTGGTGGGCTTCAGTAAAATTTTTGACATACATTCATTTAATATTTATTTCATTAAGTATTAAAATAATATGTCTCTGGATGGTCGAACATCATCAAACCCAGACGGGGAGAAGTGTTTCGTTGCGGTGAAAAAATATCCAGGTGCTCCCCCAGTCACGATGGCCCGACTTACAATTTTTCGAAGTTATGATGACTATTGTGATCCGCTAAAATATTGAGAAACTATTTAAAATTCATGGGCAGGCAGGCCAGCGTATGACATACGCGGATGTTCAGACGACGCCTGGGAAGTACACGGCCGACACCTGAAAGTATGCAGACGATGCCCGGGTCACTCGCCTCATGCGATGCCTCACACTCTCCCGCAGCTCTGGGAGTTAACTTGTATATCGGTGTACTGTACAGTGCATTGCCCTCGGGTTTTTTGTGATCATTAACTGAACAGCTGAGGCTGTCTGTAGCCAGAGCTCAGTATTTGTGTAGCGGGGTGTCACAGCTGGATGGAGCTCAGAGACACAGTGCTGCTGCCTCCACAAGGGATGGCCCCTCTGACAAACTCTCTTTTGACAGAAATGTGATTTAAATGAAGTCTTCAGTGAGTGTGTGTGGTCTTCTACAGGAAAAGACTCGTAGGCTAGGCTAAGCTAGGCTAAGCTGAGCTAAGATGGGCTAAGCTAGGCTGAGATACCGAAGCTAGGCTAAGTGGTTCAACACAGTGGTTCGACATTAACAGATATTTTCGATTTACGTTGGGTGTGGCAGAACGCATCTCCATCGTACCTTGAGGAATACCTATACTTGGTAACAGGACACTGTATCCCCTTTCCTTGCAGTTAAATGAATATCTGTTTATTAACCTGTGTGGCACATTCCCACTTTTAATTTAAAATGAATCCTATAGCAGGTGCTCCTATACAGAATGAATTACAGAATGTTGAATGGCCTTATAACCTGAAATATTAGAAATGAATGTTGGCTTGCTGCCATCTAGACCCCTCTAGCACTAAATAAAATTTCAACCATGTATAAACAATGCAAATAAAATTTAAAAAAAAGGATCCCAAACCGCAATCAAGTGCTGTCCCAGATGATGCGAACTATTAAAACTTACAAAATGGACAAATATCTACGGGTAGATTTATTATCAGGAAGATCCTAAACAAAGCATGCGAACAGTATTTTATGCCACCAGAGTCCTTTCAGAGTCTTAGTAGTAGGGTATGAGGCCACTACTGCTAAGGTCAGTGTCATTTAAACCTGACTGTAGCTAGTTTACTGAAGGCCAGTTCTCAAAAAACAGATGATTCTCAGAAGCACTACTCGCCTCTCCGCCAGGCTCAGCCTCACAGCTGTTTCAGCAAATATCAGTTCTCATAAAAACAAACAAACAAAAAAACAGTTAAGCCACACTCTGTTGTGTTGTAAGCTTTGGTCACTTGGATATGTGTTGCCACCCCCCCCAAACACACACACACACTCACACACACTGTACTTAATACAATGCATTAAACATGGAATTAAACACTGTTCCCCTCACCAGCCTCTCACTCTCTTTCCTATACAGTTACACACACTCACTTTCTCAAAAAAATGCAGCTTGTCATTTTGCTGAGAAAGACTTTCCTTAGCTTATGCATGTTGCAAAACACCTTGACAGTTACAAAGCACCGACAGTTGAGACTCCTTCCATAAATATAAAATATGTAAGCAGCACACTTTTAATCAGTTTTTTTAAATTATTATTCTGGGATTAGGTCGCGCATCCAACAAACAAGTCCTATGTGTGTTCTTACTATAGAGAGATTATTAGAACCTATTCAGCCATATTACAGTAAGAACTGTTGCATTAATATTAACCTATTCATGTTACAGCAGGAACTACTTTCCGAGCCATGCCGAATGAATGAAACTCACGCACACCTTCTGAACGAACAGATTGAAACATTTGACAACGCTGTGGTATAAAGAAAGCTAATACACACCTTTGTAACCAACCAGATTTGACAAATCAACGGCACTGCGTTGCAGAGTTGGTTAAAGTTAAATTAGAGAGTGGAGTCCATTTTTCTTGACCTTGGGCCTGGTATAGAAGGCACAGTATAAAGCTGAAAAGAGGTACAAGTATAGAGAGCCCCTGGGGTACCAGGGACTGTGCTGATTAGAGAGCGAAAGGTATGAGAGGAAATGATATAGTTTGGAAAAGACGGAAGAGGAGAAAAAGGAGAGGAATGAAGAGGGTAAAGACAGAAAAATAGAAAACAGACGGGGAAGGGGAAGGGGAAGAAGAGGCTAAAGAGAGAAAAGAGAAAAAGATATGTGAGTGGGGAGAAGAGAGGGGAAAACAGAGGAGAGATTAGGGAAAAGACAAAAAAACAGAAATATGAGTGGGAAAGACAAAGTGAAGAGAAGAGGGAAAAGGTGTGAAAAGATGTAAGGAAAGTAAAGAGAAGAAGAAAGGAAAGGCAAAAGAGAACAGAACTGAAGAGAGAAAAAGAAGGAGAAGAGAATGTAAGAAGAGAAGGGAGGAAAAAGAGAGGACAAGGGAGGAAAAGGAAAGAGTAAGAGAAAATGGCAAAAGAAGAGCAAGGAAAGTAGAAAAGCGTGAGTCAAAAGAAAAGGAGAGAGAAAACCGAGGAAAGGAAGAGATGGTGAGGGGAGGAGAGAAGAAAGAAGCTTGGATGTATACACTATGGCCAAAAGTATGTGGACACCTGACTATTACACCCATTCATGCTCCTTGAAATTCCCATTCCAGGTTTATTCCCTCTGTCCTGTTATCATAAGCACCACTCTTCTAGGAAGGCTTTCCACTAGATTTTGGAGCATGGCTGAGGATTTGTGGGGATTCATTCAGCTACAAGAGCGTTAGTGAGATCAGATATCGATGATGGGTCAGGAGGTCTGGGGTGCTGTTGTCATTCCAGTTCATCCCAAAGGTGTTCAGTGGGGCTGAGGTCAGGACTCTGACCTCTGCAGGACACTCGAGTTCTTCCACTCCAACCTTCACAAACCATGTGTTCACCATGTGCTTGCTTTGTGCAAAAAAGAGCATCGTCATGCTGAAAACAGTTTGGACCTCTTGGTTCCAGTGAAATCTTAAGGCTACAGCATATGAAGACATTTTAAGCACTTGCGGCTTCTAACTTTGTGGCAACAGTTTGAGGAAGAGCCACATATGGATGTGATCAGGTGTCCATAAACGTTAGCGTACAAAAAGTGTAAAAGTTATGTGGCTGTTTTTACATGTGAAAGATGTCTAAGTTTTCATTAAGTCTGATTGCATCACTTTGCTGACACCTGGGACACACCCACTTTGCTTTTGGACACCAACTAATCTAAAGCCATAAACAAACATGATTAAACGTGCAAATTTTGACAACCATTTTTGTAATATCCTTGTTATGAACCATTGTGATGGATGGTAGTAGTGATGGATTGTAATTTCAGGTGGATATGAAGTGCGGTGTCAGTGAGTGAAATGAAGGCATGATGGAGCATCACTATGACTTGTTGCAGTCAGTTATCTGACACCAAGGAGATAAGCACCTCAAATAATCTTTAACTGTGCACTCTGGCAGTCATTTACCTGATTTGTAACACTGTGTCCTTCAGTGATATCAAGTGTAGTTGGAATGTCACCATTAATATTAATGAAGCAATCGAACTATAAAGTGTAGGAGCAAGAAAATCTCTTGAATCAGCTGCACCCTTTCATCAGGAATGTAAGAACCCTCAGTCATTAACTTATTTATGTTTTATGTGAGTCTATTAGATGGAGAACATTTTCCAGACACTGGCCTTAATACTTTTTTTTTGGGGGTGGGTGGGGGGTTAAAAAACCAAAACAAAGCGAAGAGTTGGGGTGATGTGAGTGCAGTGCGTGGCAGAAATGCCCCAGAATGTTGTGGGGATGAGTGTTTGTTTGTTTGATTTAATAAGAAAATTTGCGGCTTGTGTTGTGTGAAAAAGGATTACTAGGCACCCCCCCCCCCCAGCCCCCCTTCGGTTTATGAATTTGCATAATATTAATGTTACAAATTGTAGCGTCTCTTTTGTAAACAGGGTGTTTTCGAACATATTTGCCAAACAAGTGATATGCCGCAACTGGCCACTTGCTTATCCCAGCAGAAAACAGAAGGGGCGGGGCTTGTGGCAGATAATCAGTACAGAAATAGCTACTGATTATGGAAATGATGAGTTTGTTGTTATTGGTGCTTCTGTATCCACGTCAGAACTGGAGCAGTGAATGAATTGCATATTTAAAAAACAAAACAAAAAAAACCTCACCTAATGCAGTCAGAAGTATTAATTAGCACGCTAATATCAGATAGGGTTGCATTACCCCATTTTATTTACCGGTATTTTATAATTTTCACACTAACCCTAATTGTACATTTATTTTAAACATAACTATTTCTTATACAATTTATATATATATATATATATATATATATAACAACACACACACACAGACGTGGACAAAATTGTTGGTACCCTTCTGTTAAAGAGAGAAAAACCCACAATGGTCACTGAAATAACTTGAAACTGATAAAAGTAATAATACATAAAAATTTACTGAAAATGAA
>JAQLOM010150000.1:0-14311 GCA_030068315.1 Chrysichthys thysi
GTGTGTGTGTGTGTGTGTGTGTGTGTGTGTGTGTGTGTGTGTGTGTGCGTGTGTGTGTGTGTGTGTGTGTGTGTGTGACTTCACCGTCTCCGGGTTGCTGTTTCGCTCGGGTGACTTGCGGCTGGTTCGGCCATGTGGGGGTGAATGTCTGTTCTTCCTCTGGTTGAATACAGATGAGCTGTCAGTCCTCAACCCTCAGCCAGAGGGTGATAAGGAGCTGCCTCTTAGCTGTTGCTAGGAGATTCTCCTAACTGCTGGCTGTTGCTTCCGCTATAGTGTGGTCATCCGGATATGGAGAGAGCCTGCCTCCCCCGCAGTATGTATCAGCCCGTGCAGGGTAGATAAGATCGTGGTGATGTGCTCAAATCTTCTGGTGCTAGTAAAGATTCTCACCGCTACATTCTGGACTAAATGGAGCTTGTTTATGCACCTACTCGAACATCCAGATGGTAAGGCATTACAGACTCAGAATTAACAAAAGCATGAACTAGTTTTTATGCATCGAGCAGTGACATTATATTGCTTATCTTAGCAATATTTCTGAGATGAAAGAAGGCTGTCCTGGTAATATTGTGTACATGAGCTTCAACTGAGAGACTGGAATCAATAATCACACAGATTTCTTTTACTTCTGCACATGGTGAGACAGAAAGGCCATCCACTCTTATAGTTTACTCAAAACGCATACTTCTAGCTGCATGCAGGCCTAGTACTAGTACTTCTGTCTTATCATAATTAAGTAGAAGGAAGTTAGCAAGCATCCATTGTCTAATATCCTTTACTATTTGCTAAAGCATACAACATGTCATCAGAAAAGCACTGAAAGCTAATATCATAGTTACGATTGACAGTACTCAGAGATAGCATTTATAATGAAAAAAAGTGGGCTATGGTGATGTCTAAATCCTGACTGACACATTCCATGAACACTGTTCCTATGAAGGTATGAGCATAATTGCTGTGCTACAGCCTTTTCTAGGATCTTGTAAATAAAGAGGAGATTGTATATTGGCTATTGGATGTTGGATTGCTTCTGGCCGTCTGGCCCCTCCTCCTCTCTGCTCCTGTCCAGCCTGTTCAAGGCTGCTGTCTGTTCTGGCTCCTCGTTGGTGGAATGATCTTGTTCTGCCTAGCCTGGTCATGATGTATTCAGGTTAGCTACTAGGGTCTTGTTATCCTTTTAGTTAGATCTGTTGTATGTATTTACATCTGCGCTGATTTATGGAAATCTTCGCTTTTCACTGCTGTTAGCTGATTGGTATTTCTACAGAATACTACACTAGGTGTTACTCTGGCACTTATTCACTTGGCACGAGAACTTCCTTGACCTAGAAATTCTACTATTCTTGTACCTGACTTTTGCATTTGTTGTACGTCACTCTGGTTAAGAGCATCTGCTAAATGCCTGTAATGTAATGTAATGTGTAGGTAAAGGATCTCACACACAGGTTCATGATTTTGATGAGGAAATTAGTGAAAATAGTTCAGGCTGTAACTGAGGTAAACATTTGCTGATCTGAAAAATTGCTGATCTGATCTAATAATATTGTTGTGTACAGAGTTAGTTATCACATTGTCTGACTTTAAATTCATAGTCTGAATTTTTTTACTTGATATTCTCAGTATTGTTATTGACAAAATTCCTGAAGTCATTGCTGCTCTATTTTGATAGTGTGAAAGTTTCTGGGGTAGTCTAATTCCTAGCAAAAATTTCCTGGGATTGATCCCTGGGGTCGACCTGGGTGCCTTTCTGTGTGGAGTTTGCATGTCTGTGTGGGTTTCCTTCGTCCAAAGTTATGTACAGAGGGGATTAGGCTAATTGGCTACTCTAAATTGCCCATAGGTGTGAATGTGAGTGTGAATGGTTGTCTGTTGCTGTGTGTTGGCCCTGCAGTGGTTTGGTGACCTGCCCAGGGTGTACCCTGCCACTCGCCTAAAGTCAGCTGGGATTGACAATAGTTGTTTCAGACGCTCTGATATTAATAGGGGAGGTCTAATGTGTCAGCTTTTATCTCGATTTTACAGCATATAATTAATCAGAATTGTAAAATTTCAATGAAATGTTTATTTTCTAGTCCATGCTTCTTGGATAGATATGAATATGATGTAAAATTGTTGTTTTGCCATATGTGTTTAAGGGCGACATGGTGGCTGAGTGGTTAGCACTGTCGCCTCACAGCGAGAAGGTCCTGGGTTCGAGCTCTGGGTTCGGAACAGGGTGCCTTTGTGTGTGGAGTTTGCAAGTGGGTTTCCTCCGGGTACTCCGGTTTCTCCCACTGTCCAAAGACATGCGTGTTAGGTGGATTGGCTACCCTAAATTGCCCGTAGGTGTGAATGTGTGCGCGTGTGAGAGCATGAACCCGAGTCCTGAGTTAGGGGAGGGTTGGATGTGGGGCTGGCAACCTCACCCTGTAGAATGCGCTTAGCTATGGAAACGTCAACCGAGCCCTGGGAGACACCCTATGTGCTGTACAAGGATGACAGGACATATGTGTTTAAGGTGTGTAATGCATTTTTCTACCGATGTGGAGATGTTTTTTCATTTCCATGGTGTTTGGGGAGTGTGTTCAGTTCATTGGTAAAGTGATTGTAGAGTTTTGATAAAAACTTTCCACATGGATGTTAAGCCATTGAAATCATTGGGCTTTTGAAGTAGGGGTGGTGTTAAATATCTCTGCTGATGAATGGTAGGGTTTGCGCTACTCAATCCTAGGGTTAAGGTTAGGGTTAGGCTATCCCAAGGTTCTGATTTCCTTGCACAGTGTTTGTGTTGTATCTAGCCAAATCTCATTTGTTGAGATGGGCTTTATCCATTTTATAATATATTTGAGTAGATTACTGGGAGTTGACTGTTGGCAGTCTGGGGTAATCAAGTCCAGATATGTGGGTCTTTGAAGGGCAGTTAATTTGACTGAGAGGTTTAGTGAATGGTCCAGTTATTTAAGTAATTGGGAACTTTGTGATAAGATTGAGATAGGTTTAGATTACATAGAGGGTTTCTTTTATGAAGAGTAGAATGTCATTAGCATGTTAACTGATTTTGTGTTTCATGTTTGCTGTCTGGATCCTGTTAAAGGTCCACTATATAGGATAAAATCACTCAAATGCCCCTCCCTTACCATTCTTTTCAAGCACATGGTGATTGTGGTTGAGAGTTGTTTTAGGCTTGTTCTTGTACTTTTCTTTAATTCAACAACATTAACCTTGCTAGTTAGATGTCATGACTGTTCCTGCCCAACCCACACCTTGTGCCAGCCCCAAGACCAACTTCCATGTTGCATCACCCACAGATAATATGGTCGTCTCCTCCTTGTGCTCACAATCTCCAGATTTCTGATTGGATGAAGATGCATCCAATTAACTACCACTACACCAAAGACTCTGTTTATATATACTCACTCAGTATCACTTGAACTTTGTGAAGCAATAGTTTAGCTACTTGTGCGTCTTCTACAGCCAAGCCATGTGTTACTTGTGTTTATTTATTGTTACTGTCATGGAGTGTACTCTTGACTTTGACATCTTACCTTACCTCCATTGAAATGTTTGTCTGAGTGTTGAACCATGCTTGTGTCAGGTCTCGAAGATGACGCTGAATGCATGTGCAGATAAAAGTTTGAGATTTAATAAGAATATTCAACAATACAAGAAACAGCAGGCAGGAATAAGAAACGTGAACAGGCAGAGGTAATCGAACGGGCAGACAGGCTGAACTAGGCAAGGCAGAATAATGAGATACAGGAAACAAACAGGGTCATACACAG
This sequence comes from Chrysichthys thysi, assembly GCA_030068315.1. NCBI lineage: Eukaryota > Metazoa > Chordata > Actinopteri > Siluriformes > Claroteidae > Chrysichthys > Chrysichthys thysi. The sequence goes on from JAQLOM010150000.1 coordinate 3,765, forward strand.
GAAGGCAATCGACAATATATGGCTCAGCAATGACTGTACATAAGGGCAAGAACAATGCTTTGCGAATGTGAAGTGTGAGTGATAGTCCTTATAAAGTCTATGGCTGATACATTACACCTGCGTCTCGTTAGTAATCAGGTGACCCTGACCTAAGAAGTTCATCAGCCATGTTTTGGGGATGCAGGTGTTCATGGGAATCTGAGTTCTCATATGTTTGCGGGTTGCCAGAGTTCATGACAGAATCCCCCCCAAGGAGCTCCCTCTGTGAGCTCCTCTGCGTCGCGGTCTCCCTATTTGGCGAGGCACCAGCTGGTCTGGATGACTCGCGTGAAACTCCTGGAGCAGCATCGGGTTGAGAATGTCCTTATACGGTACCCAGCACTGTTCCTCCGGTCCATAACCCTCCCAATTGACCATGTACTCGAGGTGTCTACGTCATCTGCGGGAGCATAGGATCTGACGCATGGTGAAGATGTCATCCTGAAGACCCTCTTGTAGCTCAACCTCAGCGTCTGATGTTTCCTCGGCTAGTGGTCCTGGTCGTACGGGCTTGAGTTGTGACACGTGGAATGAGGAACACATCCTGCTGTGCCTCGGGAGTCGCAGTCGGTACGTGAACTCGTTGATCCTCTCCGTGATCTGGAAGGGTCCGATGTAGCGCTCACTCAACTTGCGACTTCCCCGGAGGCCTCTGATGTCCTTAGTGCTGAGCCAGACACGGTCTCCTACTTCGTACTGTGAGGTGTCGTTTCTTTGTCTGTCGGTGAATCTCTGCTGCTCCTCCACCATCCCCTGTAGTTGTTGGTGTGCATCTTCCCAGACCTGTTCACTCCTGCGGAACTACTCGTCCACTGCAGGAACCTCAGACTCAGCGCAGTTCCACAGGAACATGGGAGGCTGGTATCCTAAGATGCACTGCAATGGAGTGAGGTTAGTGGCATGTTTTCTTAATGAGTTCTGTGAGTATTCTACCCAGGGAAGAAATCAAACCCAGTCTGTCTGATTGTTGGAACAGTATGTGCGTAAATACTGGCCCACCTCTTGGTTGGTTCTGTCCACTTGACCATTTGACTGTGGGTGGTAGCCTGAAGTTAGACTCACTGTGATCCCAAGCTTTTCCATAAAGGCGGACATACTCTTGGGGCAAACTGGGGTCCCCAGTCACTCACAATATCCTCATCAAGTCCATAGTACCTAAACACCTGTGTAAACAATAACTCAGCAACTACAAAAGCAGAAGGTAATGCAGGCAAGGGTAAAAGGCGTAAGGTCTTTGAAAAACGGTCCAAAATCGTTACTATCGTGGTCATGCCCTGAGACTTTGGAAGGTCCGTAACAAAGTCGACAGCAATATGAGACCAAGGTCACTGAGGGATAGGTAGTGGCACGAGTTTCCCTGCAGGTAGTGTTTGTGGAACTTTTGCCCTAGTGCAGACCGCACATGATGTCACATACCGTTGTATGTCCTCACGGATTGTAGGCCACCAGTACTTTGCCATCAATAATTCAATGGTGCGGCTGATTCCGGGATGACCTGAGGTGGGACTGGAGTGTGCCGAGGTGATGAGTCTTCCACGCATCTGTGAAGGGACAAATGTCATGCCTGCAGGCACCAGTGTAGAAGGGAGCGATTTGGTACTATACATTCTTTCGCGGTCGACATCCCATTCTATGGCGTTTATCCAGCAAGTTCTGGGTAAAATGGGGGTTAAAGATTGTTCGTCTCAATCTGCCGAGTGTATGCGTGATGGAGCATCGGCTTTGGTATTCCTTGATCCGGGACGGTAGGAGATTGTGAATTGGAATCTTGTAAAAAACAGCACCCATCTAGCCTGCCTTGGGTTCAGTCTCTTAGTGGATTGCAAATATTCTAGATTTTTATGGTCAGTTAATACCACAAAGGGGTGTTCCTCCCCCTCGAGCCAGTGCCTATACTCTTTCAGGGCCAGTTTAATGGCTAACAACTCTCTGTCCCCCACGTCATAGTTTCGCTTGGCTGGGGACAATTTACGAGAAAAGTACACTACGGGATGCATTTTTGGCCAGTCCCCGAACCGTTGTGACAGGATTGCCCCTACGCCCGTATCAGAAGCATCCACCTCCACAATGCACTGTTTGTTCTGTTCTGGGTGTTTAAGAATGGGTGCTGAGATGAAAGCCTTCTTAAGATTTGCAAAAGCCTCCTCCACCTCTCTTGTCCAGATAAGCCTCCTTGCTCCCTGTCGCAGCATAGATGAAAGAGGTGCAGCAATAATACTGAAGTTTCTGATGAAACGTCTATAAATATTTGCTGGTGGTATCGGGCTTGGGCCAACTCTGCACTGTGTTAACCTTAGACTCTTCCATCTCTATGCCTTCAGAGCTAATTACATAGCCCAAAAACTTGACCGTCGAGACATGAAATTCACACTTCTCCCCCTTTACATAAAGTTGGTTGTCTCTTAGTTTAGCGAGCACTCTCCTCACTTGCTCTACATGCTCCTGATAGGTACGTGAATAAATCAGGATATCATCAATGTAAGCTATCACGCATCTCCACAGCATGTCCCTTAGCACTTCATTAATCATACATTGAAAGACCGATGAAGCCCCAGCTAGTCCATATGGCATGACTTTATAGTGCTAGTGCCCAGCTGTAGTGATGAATGCTGTTTTCCACTCGTCCCATGCCCGTATGTGAATAAGATTGTAAGCACTGCGTAAGTCTAACTTCATAAATATCTTGGCTTCACGTAACTGTTCAAGAGCAGCTGAGTGGCAGAGAGTAAGGGTACTTAACTGTTATCCAGTTTAGGTTCCGGTAATCAATGCAGGGTCTAAGTTCGCCGTCCTTCTCCACAAAAAAGAAGCTTGCAGCAGCGGGTGAAGTGGAGGGTTCTATGTACCTCTGTGACAACGCTTCCTGTATACATGTCTCCATTGCTTTTTGATCTTTGGGTGAAAGTGGGTAGATGTGCCCTCGGGGAGGTGAAGTCATACGATCTATGTGGTGGCAGTCCACTGACCTTGGCTTTACTGAACATGTCACTTAAGTCTTGATATTCTCTCAGGATCTGTATCTTGGCCTCTCCTTCTGGACTTTCAATGGAGGTGGAAGCGATGCTAAAAACCAGAGAAATAATACAGTTATGATGACAATGTGGTGACCAATGTGTGATTTCCCCATCCTTCCATGATATTGTGGGGTTATGTTCCTCTAGCCAGGGTATGCCCAGGATGAGTTTGCGATGGATCATTCAGGTTGCCAGGAAAGATTTCTTTTCTATGTGCAGGAAACTGAAAGGTGATGGGTTCGGTGCAGTGAGCAACTTTGCCGATACCGATGGGTCCATTGTCGATAGTCGTAAGATAAATTGGTCATTGCAGCTCTCTCAGGGGGATATTCAGATTAGATACTGTTTCACTACTAATAATGTTTCCTTCAGACCCAGAATCTACCAAAGCCCTGATAAAGTATTCTCTCCCTGCATGGATGAGCTTAACTTTAAGAGTTACTGGTTTTTTGGAAGAGAATGGATTGAAACTCACCAGAGTATGACAGGCAGCAACTCTTGTGGGAGTCCTTATTCTTTGGTCCAATGCTCTGCGTCGTCTCTGACATTGAGCCACACGGTGTCCATTTTCTCCTAAATAGAAACACAGTCCCTCTAATCTCCTCCTCCGGCGTTGGGCTGCGTTATTTCTTATGGCCTCCACCTGCATCTCAGGGTCCTCCTGTGCTACGGCAGGAACAGGTGAAGAGGTTGTAGGTAAATGGCTCATTAATAAGTTAGCAATACGAATGGCTAGGGATATAAGTGAGTCCAGTGTGGCTTCATCGTCTCGGCAAGCCAGCTCATTCTTGATCTCAGGGTTTAGTCCAACATGGTTTTTAACACGGGCTCATTCCATCCACTTTTGGCCGCGATAATACAAAATTCCAAGGCAAACTCAGCGACTCATCTTTTACCCTGCTTAAGCTCCAAGAGTCTCGCTCCTCCTTGTTTTCCCCCTGGTGAATGATCAAAGACTTGTTTAAAAGTTCTATAAATTTTTAATATGAGGTTGTATTCTTACCTCCACGCTCCATCACGGCAGTAGCCCAGGTTATTGTTGGTCCAGTTAGGTGACTGACCAACTGGGCAACCTTCATGGTGTCGCTCAAATGGGGCTGGCTAGAAAAGAAGAATTCACATTGTAACAAGAACCTTCGGCATGCCGCTGGATCACCTGCATACTTATCTGGACGGACAATGAGAGGTATTGCGTATGTGGGAGCAGTGGTAAGCTGTGCAATGGCCTTGGTGAGTTCCTCCAACTTTTTTTCCTGGTTCCCGAGGAGAGCCTCATGTGCATTGAGGGCAATGGCTACTTCAGCTGGGGCTGCTGCATCCATATTTTCAGTGCGAAGCCCTGTCTCTATGATGTTTTGAGAAATCAGTGGCATATGCAAATTCAACATTCTTTGAAAAAATTAAGGCAGGTGTTTGAGATGATATCTCCTACTTAATCTATTGAGCTAGTAGGGGACCTCAGTGCTCATTCTGAGAATGAAAAACATACCAGTGATACAATTGGGAGGAACAGCTTCACGGATTTGAACCCAAGTTACGAAGTGATATTAGACTTCAGACTGTTATTAGACTTCAGTGTTCAAGTAATTGACTATAAATGTCAAACATCCCATTATATACCAATGACACACAAACAAATGTTTCATCAAAGCCAGATGAAAAATACCATATTAACAATGTTGAGGAATGTGTGAAGAACATTTACACAGATACTGGATCCTGAGTAACATCCTCCCACTTAATTATGACATTTTATTTTTACTTTGATTAAGCTTTTTGATTATTTAGCAATAATGGTTAAGTGGTTAGCACTGTTGCCTCACCACGAGAAGGTCCTGGGTTCAAGCCCCGGGTTCGGCACAGGAGCCTTTCTTTGTGGAGGTTGCATGTTCTTCCCGTGTCCATGTGGGTTTCTTCCCACAGTCCAAGGACATGCACATTAGGTAGACTGCCTACTCTAAATTGTCTGTAGGTGGATGTGTGTGTGTGTGCATGAATCTGAGTTAGTGGAGGGTTGGGTGTGGGGCTAGCAACCTCACCCTGTAGAACGCATTTAGTCAAACAGAAGTCCGTACCAGAGGACATGAAGCGGCGCAACGGACGAACGATGACGTGATTAGATGATGATGATGATGATGATGATGATGGCCACCTTTCAGTCATGTGCAGTAGTAAAAGACCTTGGTGTAATTATTGGCAGTTTCTCAGTTGAAACTGTTGTAAAATATATTACTATGCTATCGTACTTTTATCTCAGAAATATTGCCAAGAATGTCCTGTGATACATTGGTGACCAGTTCAGGGTTTACTGCACTGACTGCCCAAGGTCAGGTGGGACTGGCTCCAGCTTTCCTTGTAACTCTAAGGAATAAGTGGTATAGATAATGGAGAGATGGATGAATGGATGGATGGATATTACCAAGATAAGATATGTAATATGTGACCTTCAGTCAGGTCAGGTTGCCTGCCACTGGTAACCATGTAACCTGGTGCCACCTGCCTCATGCAGAGAATTAAATTAAACTCAATAATTACCAGAAACCTCCACTGCCTTGCAGCCACATTTCTTTTGAAAATAGACTTCAGCAGAAAACCTTGAGGAAAAATCTGGAGCTGGAGTCCCATAGTCAGTTCAGGATTGCATGCAATCTTGCTCTGGCAACTCCTGTGACAGCACTGGTCCCAAAATGTATCAGCCCTGCCACTCCATTGGATCAACCAGTGTTGTGGAGAGGGTGAACCTACTACTTGGGCTTGTCCTCCGCCCTACCCTGCCCTGGCTTGCACCCTGAAACGGACACTCCAGCTTCGCTTCACAGCATTGAAACAACACGAGAAGGAACAGTCTACTGGTTATAAGCTACAATGCTTGATTTGTGTAGAGTGTGGCACCAGGGGTTGCTTCTGACAGTGGGAGAGATCTTCGCGTCTTATTGGACAACTACTACCCGCCTCATGTTGGGCAGACCCCAGCCAGTAAGGTGCTGTCCTGCCATGGCCTGCCTTCCTCTTCGGGTATGTGGGGATAAGGAAATCCGACAAGCGATCACAACTTCCAAGACAAGGCAAGAATACACCAAGAACAAACACCAAGAAGAGACCAGCTCTTAAACTGAGATGTTGGAACATCCACACCATGACAATTGGGCTTGACCATCTCCAGAACATCAGCGATGCAATAAAGACAGTAGTGGTCAAAAACAAGCTAATGAGACTGAAGGTAGACATAGCTGCTCTGCAAGAAACACACCTAGCTGAATCAGGATCTTTGAAGGAGAAGGACTACACCTTCTTCTGGCAAGGAAAGAGCATTGAGGACTGCAGAGAGCATGGAGTAGGGTTTGCAGTCAGGAACACATTACTGAAGATGGTTGAACCAGGTGACAAGGGATCAGAATGCCTGCTGATTCTCTACCTCCATACCTCTGAGGGACCAGTTACATTTATCAGTGCCTATGCCCCAATCTTGTCCACTACACCTGAAGCAAAAGATGAGTTCTACACCAACCTGAACGATGTCATCAAGAACATCCACAGCAGCGAACACCTTGTCCTCCTCGGTGACCTCAATGCCAGAGTAGGTGCAAACCATGACTCTTGGCTGGGTTCCTTTGGAGTTGGCAAGATCAACGAGAATGGCCAGCACCTGTTGGAGCTTTGCTCTTATCATGGCCTCTGCATGACCACCTCCTATTTCTAGATGAAGCCGCAACACAGAGTGTCATGGTGCCACCCTGGATCCAATCACTGGCACCAGCTCAACATGGTCATCATCAGACATACAAGCCTCAAGCATGTACTTCTTACCCGCTCATTCCACAGTGCTGACTGCTACTCCGACCACTCACTGTTATGCTGCAAGATCAATCTGCTACCAGAGAAACTTCATCGCTCCAAGCAAGAAGGGAAGGTAGACACTGACATGACCAAGATGCAACATCCAAAGAAGCTTGAGTAATTCAAAAAAGTCTCTTGAGTATGGTCTATCTGCAGGCTACCTATGCAACACTTCTTCTGAGTCATTGAACCACCTGTGAAGGTTTCCCATTAAAATTATATGTTTCTCCTTTTTGTGCATAAAACACGTTTTCTGTAAATAGGATTGTGGTGTAAAATTAAAATATTAATATATGTACGTCAGATACAAGCAATTCTTTTGACACACATTGTTGACGGACTGAGCTCCTATTGGTTGTGTGTCAATCAATAGGAGGCAGGCACAGCACTAAGAAAAGTTTTCAAATATGTGGCCATCAAGTTTGTCTACGCCCCCGAGAGGGGAGCATGGAAGTCAGGCCTATGGTTTGTTGGACAACACGGGTGTGGGTTCCTATTATCACACTTTGGAATACCTTTTTTTTCTCTCTCTCTGGAATTTAACATTTATTAGGATTTTTTCTATTTTTCTTTTTGCTGTTTTTCAGTATGGCTTTGGTCATTTGCCAACTATGGACTGGTAAGACATGGGTTATTGCACTGGACCGCCGTGTCTCGTTTTCGCTTCCATGTAAAAGACTGTGGCATTTCAAAAAGACTTTGTTCGATAATGTTATTCCTGGGGACTTGGGTATTACAACTTTATGCTATCTGTCAGGTCCCTGGAATGAGGGAGGATGCATGCGCAGATAAAAGGAAATAAGTTTAATGGAGATAGATACACAGGTAGCAGAATACTCATAGTCAAAGGCAGGCAGTAATAATCGATCGGGTCAACAGGGATAAACAAGATGAGGCAGAAGACGTAGTCGGGGACGGGCAGTGGTTCTCGATGTACAAACAGTGTAGCAGAGGAGATGCAAAATGCAAAGTAATATAACAGTCCGGGGTCATACACGGGAGAGCAACAACAAGGCCAAGACAATGAGACAGAAACCTAGATCAGGAAATACAGTCCGTGGTCAAACACAATAAACACAATGAATCCAAACAGGGGCTAGGCAGAGAATCAGAAGTCAGGAAACACAAACAGTCATACACAGAATATCCAACAGAATCAATAAGGCTTGGCAATGACTGTACGGGGCAAGATCAATGCTTCGCGAGGTGCATATGTGAACTAGCACTTTATATATTCTATGTAGAACAAGCTACACCTGTTGTTAAAAGTCAGGTGACTGGGATCTCGGGAGTTCATTGGTTCTGGTGTCTGTGTGCAAGTGTTCTCGGGAAACAGAGTCTGAAGTCTCTGACGGGTTGCCAGTGTTCGTGAAAGCAGGCGGGTTGCCAGAGTTCGTAACACTATCCACAGAGCAAGTGCCTGATTAGTGTTAAATTACTTGTGAAATGTATTTGTGTGTTGGAACGCGAACTGCGGAGTGTTCAATTTTGAATGAATGAATGAATGAAACGGGCCTGTTGTATCCTCCTTTGACCGATGAGCAATTATACCTGAACACATTAGTGTTAGTCTTTCTTGGCACCTTATTGAAAGTGATAACTGACCCTTTCAGGTTTTTTTGTTTAGTTTAACTCAAGTCTACTTCATTGACCAGCACCAGTATGTAAGAAGTAATGTTAGTCTGCCCTCCCTTATGACTGAGTGTGTCTTGTTGCCGACATTTTTTGCAGATATTTAGAGAACGTTTGTTACACACCTGTGTGAGACAATTCAGGAATCATCTCTTGCTACCTTTAGGAGAAAGACCTCCAAGAACTGAAACTGGTTTGATTCCAAGTCTGGGAAATTGACTCTTTTTATTGAAGCAAAGCATGCTGCCCTTGCTGAATTCAAGTGCTCACCAAGTGAGAAGACCCCCAAGCATGCAGATCAACCGGGAGAAAAGTACAGCAGACAGCAAGAAGATGCGCCAGTAAGTACTGTCAAAAGCTCAGTCACGATATTCAGAATGCAGCAGCAACAGGCAACATCAGGGGCATGTATGAGGGCATCAAAGAAGCTCCCAGACCAACGCAGAGCAAAACAGCACCCCAGAAAACCAGCAGTGAAAAAGTGATCACAGATAAAGTCAAGCAGATGGAGATCAATCCTCTGCCCATCATGGAGGAGCTAAATGCTGAACCAACACGGGAAGAACTCAGCAAGGCTATCGAAAGCTTAGCCTGCAGCAAAGCCCCTTGGAAAGATGGCATCCCCCCATGACCTGATCAGGTCCTGCAAGACCACCCTTCTGCAGCCTCAACATGACACTATTTTGGCAGTGTTGGAGTGAAGATGGTGTTCCACGAGATATGAGAGATGCCAAGATTATCCACTTGTACAAGAACAAAGGCAACAGGAGCGACTGCAATAACTACAATGGCCTCTCCTTCTTGCGCATCATGGGCAAACCATATGCCAGTCTTGTTAGTGCATCTTCAACAGCTAGCGGAACGCATCTACCCTGAGTCCCAATGTGGTTTCAAGCAAAACGATCAGCTGGAACAAAAAAGTGCTCAACACCTAGGTTTTTGCCAATTCTGGTTTCCCCACCATGTACACGCTTCTCAGACAGCTGCTCAGACAGCACAGACTTGTATTCCACATGGCTTCACCATGTGTGCCATAGGATCCCCAAGGACATCTTCTATGGTGGTTTTGCATCTGGCAAAAGACCCCAAGGTCACCCCCAGCTGTGATATAAAGATGTCTGCAAGTGTGACCTGAAAGCACTGGACATCGACATGGAGATCAGGGAGGACACTGCAGCAAACCGCAGCAGCTGGTGATGCTTGCTCAAGAAACAGCTAAAGACAAGTGAGGAAAAGATCTTGAACCTGGCAGAAGAGAGGATGTTGTGAAAAAATCTCTTCAAACCTTATTAAAATCAGGACGCTAAAACTCAAAAAGGGTTGAGTAATCGATGCGTTATTCATGGAGTGAAACAAGCAACAGGATCCAGAGCTCTCTCTCTCCGAGTCTCACAGGGCTCTGAGTTTTTATCCCGTCTTCAAGTCGGAAATGACATCACCAATACTGGCTCCACCTTTAACATTAACAACCACTAGATAGCACCATTATACCGTGTAATAACGGGCATTTTTAACAAAAATACATGCATCTGTTCCGTTAATACTGAGTTTAAACATTAAACAATTAGCTTATATATCTGATACATGAGGTATTTTGGTTATAGTAGACTTAACATAAAAATACTCAAACAAAACATCATCATAAACAGTTTTCTCTATTCTTCATTCAATTCTCAGTTTCTGGGTGATTTCTGGAACCTTAACACTCTTCTCATGACTTTATTCAAACTGTTAGTAAACCCATATGTTTTAACCTTCTGACAAAAGAAAAAAGATTCACCGCTCCCAGGGTTCCTCAGTTAAAACAAATGCACAAAAATGCATTGCAAATCCCAATTTCCCAAACTTTAATATAATCTTAATAAACCTTAAGTTTAAACTTAAGGAGCTTTAGTTTTAAATTTAAGGAGCTGAGTGCTATAATATATATATATATATACGTATATACACGTATATATACTCAGCAAAAAAAGAAACGCCCCTTTTTCAGGACTGTGTATTTCAACAATAATGTTGTAAAAATCC
>JAQLOM010150003.1:0-14310 GCA_030068315.1 Chrysichthys thysi
GTTTTTGAGATTTGTAAATCATTGCATTCCATTTTTATTTACAATTTGTACTTTGTCCCAACTTTTTTGGAATCGGGATTGTAGTATAGTTCAGTTTTGAGCTATTAAGCCCCAGCTTAATCATTTAAACATTGTAAAATTTCATACCAGGTAGTGTTTAATCACCTCACCTCATCATCCTAATTTATCATAGTTGATTGCTCAGCACAAAGTATTTCTCAAAGTACATTTGGACCGGCTAAGTATCAAATAGGCTTATTGTTGAACCTCACAGTGTTATCCTTTATATTAGCTGTTAAGTAGCATCATAGTTAAAGTAAAAACCCATCAAAGTCGTCTTAGCTTGGTAGCCAAAATAATTTGGTAAAATGTAGCCCCCAAAACTTTAATGCTAGTTTACTTTACTTGTAACTGGAGGTTTAAATATAAACTATTAATTGCACAGAATTAAAGATTAACACAAACAATTTTTCATTTTTTGAACTCAAGTGATTACCTACTACACTATCAAAATGCAATTGTGATTTACAATAAAAACTAAACAATGAACAATACAAATATAATTTTCTAACTACAAAAAAGCATAAATACTAGACTAATGATAAACTAACTTGATCCTTATAACCTTAAGTCCAATGTCCACCATACAAAACACAGAAACATACAGATTCAACTGTCACTGGAGTGTATTAAACAGAGAGACTGTTAGTTCTGTTGGAGCATGAGCAGCAGAAGTTTCTAGGCCTTTCTAAACAGGTAAATTATTTCCATGCTAGCTTTCAAAGAGGTAGAATGATCTTACCTTAGCCTTGTCCTGATGAATTTCTTCTTCGTGATTGTTGCTGTCCAATTTTGGGCATCGTAATTCTCCCTTCAAGAGTGCTTATATATGTGTAAAATATTGATGTTGGTCACAAACAAGTTGGGTCTATGACCCGTCTCCACTTATGTGAAGATTGGGAGAGTTGATTACTTTTTCTTGAAGGCGAAAGTATCCACTGCATGGACTGGCCATGAACCCTAGACAGCATGGCTGAGATGCATTAGGGAGATGAATTGCAGCCTGCCAGCCTCTTCCAAGGACAGTTACAGAACTCTGCACTGCTCTTTGTGAGGAATGGAATCAGCTACCTATAGAGCTCTTGAACCACTTCAAAGAACCTCTTTTTTGTTGTTGTTGAAAAAATGATCTCCAAATTTTATATTTTTTCCATGCATGTCTTTGCAGTAAAAAAAACAATTGATAATTTCAAGAAATCTACTCCATTGTATACCAAATAACCTTCTGATTAATTTTGACTATGTTTTGTGCAATTCTGACACCTCATTAATAAAACATTTTCCAATAACTTAGTTATGCTTAACTTTTGAATACTAGTGAATAAAAGCTAGAAGTGGTACTAAATGAAGAGCCATTTGGGAGCAAAGAAAAACCAGCTCTTGCTGCTGAGCTGGGTCAAATGCTACACATAATTTAAAGACAACAACTATGTTGTGATTTCTGTTAGATTTTCATATAACTAAGAGAGAAAGTTAGAATCAGCATGATATTTTCTTTATTTTTCTCTCATACAGTGCACAGTTTTGGCCTGTCAGGCTAACAAACCTTTTAAAAATGAGCAAATAGCACTGATTAGTGATTGAGCCTTGGCAACACTGCTGCACATGCTGCTCCACTTCGCCACCACTTGCTGAAAAGAGACATAGTGAGGTGCCTCTTGCTCATGGTACTAGTGACTACAGCATAACTGCTGTATTTATTTTATGTATTTTTGGGACACTGTGCTGACATCAGTGGCTTGGCATTTACCTGTTTTTTGTTCCCTTTGTTGTCTATATCATATCTTTATTTTATGTCTATTGTTTGGTTGTAAATTCCAGTACAGATTGCTAATTTTCAATAGTGTTTTATTCTGCTGGTACACTACCAACCTCTGTTTGTTCTAGGATTATTAGTTGTGTAATAAGTAATAATATAATAATAAATTTATGTAATTGATAATAATATCTAATAATATAGTTGTGTAAGTGAATACCAAAATACAACTAATTAGGAACATTGTGTGAAAACCACAATGCAGCTATAAGAGAATGTTAGTTTTTTTTTCTTCCCAAAACATTTGGGGAACATTCTGATGCATAATATCATTGGCAGAAGGTTTTTGCAAAACTAACCATAAAAGAACCATAAGCTAATAGTTGAAATTTCTGTGCTTGCTCGGTCAAAGGTTTGCCATATATGTGCCTGAGACTTCAGTCTTTCTTTTGGTATGGAATTTATGTCCATTACAATGCATCGTGCCAAAAAAAGAACAGTGAAAAGTGTGACAACTTGCCTCGCTCTCCCCTACTAATAACACAACAAAACAGGCCTTTTAACTTTTTGATAAATCTACTCTAGGTGCTAATGTAACAAGCAAACTCTTGCTTTAGCTGGACTAGGTGAGAAATGGGACAGATGGATAGATCCCCACTCTTACATGTTCACTCAGGTTTGTTGGTGGAGGAGTGTGGGGGTGCTTTATGTCCCAGGGCTCCCTCATGTCAGTGTTGCCTTCTGGATCTCCCTTTTAGTTATACTGTCATAGTTAGTCTAGCCGGAGTTTTTTGCCTGCACTCAGCACTTTGTATACACTGCCTTTAATCATCATGTGGCAATGCTTATACTTAACACCCCTCCCCCCTGTCGTCCTGCTCCGGGTTGGGGTTGTCATCTCGCCGCTACTGGGGATGGCCCATGCGGACCGCCTCAGTGTGCACTCGGGAGCAGAGGGGATGGCACTGGTCTGCTGCTGGCATGGGTGGTTCTTCTGTGGTGGCCGTGACATGAATTGTCGTGGATTGTCTTGCACTTGAGGCCCCACTGGTGATCAGCTGAAGCTGAACAGACTATTCTTAAACCACAGTGAACTGCTGTTCTACAACTAAACTGACCACATAAGACATGGATGTAGATGTGGGTTGTTATAATAGCACTATCTGTCATCCAAATGAGGATGGGTTCCCCTTTGAGTCTGGGTCCTCTCAAGGTTTCTTCCTCTTGTCGCCTGAGGGAGTTTTTCCTTGCCTCCGTCGCCACAGGCTTGCTCATCGGGAATAGGCATATAGCTATATATTTATCTATATGCACTTATGGATATGTTTATTGATTAATAAGTCTTTAATTTGACATTATGTATTGTAAAGCTGTTTTGCGACAATGTTCTGTTGTTAAAAGCGCTATACAAATAAAATTTTATTGAATTGAATAGATTTTGTCTGGCTAAACTGTGCGTTATTTTGTTAATAGCTATTATTATAGGCATACAGTTCATCTTTCAAAAGGTAGGTTATAATGCACCATTAACCCATCCACGCATCAATTATCTGTACTACATTTGTCAGGGTTAAGGGGAAGTTGGAGCCACTCCCAGCTGATTTGGGGAGAAAGGCAGGGTATACACACACTGGTCACAATTTAAGCAAGTACATTTGAGTATCAATCAGTTGTGTTCTAGCGCAGAACCCATTCAAGTGAAATGGGTGAATCAAGATGAAAAGCGAAAGAATCTTGATCGTGTGTCTTGATCTTGTTTATGAATATATCCTACAAAATTAACACATTGCACATCGCATTTTATATTGTCACGTAGTTCCCCAAGTCCGCATTTTCTGGTAAAATATACAAAGTGTTCACTTACCTTTGATGTGCACATGATCATTAAGCCTATTGTTAACAAATACAACCCTTCCGATCCCATATCTCCGGTCCTTAACGATCCGCTCGCTGGCTTGGAGCACGTTGATGCTTACTTGTGTTTGTTCTGCTAGTTGTGAGGACAAACACTATAAGATCTCTAGCTCCTCATTTCCTTTTTCCTTCTCCACAAGGTACTTTATTGTTCAGGTTCCAACGACAGTGTGTCCTGCCTCCCTCTGGCACTCAGGGAAATGTACACTGAGCTCAACTCATACAGCCTACAGCCACAGATGAAAGTGTATGTGTAGCATTAAATGGAAAGTAAAATACATTTTAGGGGTAAGTAGAGATGGTAAGTAGAGCCTAAACAAGACACTGTGTAACAAAACAAAACTTGATTTACAGCGTCTGAAGGAGGAGGAATTAATGACTACGTTATACGGAATACGGTACATACACTCTACACAGAAACGTGTACCGAGATTGAGAGAGTTACAATCAAGACTTGAATGATAAATTATAATTAAGAAAAAAACTATAATAAATTAAGAATTACTGTGTTGTCACTTTTACCTTAGATTTTTTGTTTTTGTATTTAAACACTTACATTTTCTTTTACATTTTCAATTTTTTTCCTTTTTTGTATACTTTTATATGTTGCACCAGCCCACCAAGACAAATTCCTTGTAAATCCCTTGTACTTGTGCAATAAAGGCGATTCTGATTCTGAAAATAAACGTCTCTGAACAAAATAATTTCATTGCATTATGTGATATACATGGACTGACTGATTTCAGACTAACTAAATTACTGCAGTACAGACCTGCATTACTAAATGGAAAAAGACACGTAAACATTTTGCATTATATATATGGACATGAACATGAGCCATGATCTAATTTTATTATTCATAATAAAATGTTCCTTGTCAGTTACCTCATAACAGAGCAAAAAGCTATTGACAAGGAGAGAACTATCATGCCAGTTAGATAATGCAGTTATGCAACCTTTTACACAAATGTCTTTGGCTCTCAAATTCATACAGATGTTTTGAGTGTGATGCTTGTTAAATGAATCTAGATTTAACATCAAGCACACCCAAAATTCATGTTTTAGTTTGGAGCTGAAGATATTTGACTTTGAGCTAGTGACAGTAAAGTAAAAAGCTATCTAGGCTAATGTAAAAGAGCCCCCCAAACACCTGGCAGTTAAAAAAAAGGCAATTTAACAGTGGTATTTTCTTTTAATCTCAGAAAATATGCATTAGTCTCAGTATATTTCCTCTCATTTGCACTCACATCAAAATGGGGGAAAAAACAAAAGCAAAAAACCCTCTGCATCTTTCCCTATTGCCCTATCTTTCAGTAGATGACAGTAACACACAGCAAAAGACCAGAAATGACAATCGAAGATTACGTCTAATATTAATTTGAGCCTATTTTTAATTATTTCAGTCAAATCCTTTTAATTCATGTTGTTTCATAAATGAATAAGGCAGACATTTAACATGCTGATTAAGAGACGCAAAATTAGTAGCAGAGTCTTTATTAATGCCTTAAAATGAGAGAAATAACTACACTGTAAAATCTAAAAATTTGACTTAACTTAAAGTGGGCAAATTCATTGCCTTAAAAAAAAGCAAGTTCATTGAACTTAGGAATAGTAAATTAGTTCTACTTAAGTAGCTTACATTTTTTAAGTGACTGCCTATTTTTAATTATTAACCACCAAACTCAGTAATATTAACCGATTTTCTGGTTCAGCTTACAGATCGTCTTTAAACTGAAGATTACTATACAAGAAGCATTTAAATCTATGTAAGAAATCTGTTAAAAAGAATGAAATGAGAAAAGAAAAACAAGTGTAAAAACATGCACACTTATAAGATGTCAGAAGGCAGGTTTGGGCAGGATACATACACGATGAGCCAAACTTAAATATTGATATATTTATTAAGAGAATGGCAAACAATCGGCAGGCAGTGACGTAATCCAAAAGGCAGGCAGAAAGTCAAACGATCGGGCGAACAGACAAAACGAGGCGAACCAGAAGCGTGAATCACAAAACATAGTCCTAAGTCAAAAAAATGAAAATCAAAACAAGGCAGGTCAGGACAGAGACAGGAATTGGGAATCGAGAAACAAACAGGTCATACACAGGAAGTGAAACAGGAACAAAAGGCTCGGTAATAACAATATCCAAGGGACGGTAATACTTTGCACCGTGTGTGCGAAGGCGAGAGTCTTTTATAGTCCTTCGTTAACGAGCTTCACCTGGATCTTGTTCAGATCAGGTGACCTTGGACTTGAAACTCCATATGCGCTGTAGGCTCTGCTGTGGTGCGCTCCTTTAGCGCAATGCACCGTCCTTCCGCAAGCTTGAAACCCGGTGTTTTTTGCCAGTGCGCTTCATGCGGCTCCTTTGTGCGCCGCGGAAGCGCATACAGTTCGGGCGAGTCCGTGACAGAACCCCCCCACCAAGGGTGCTTCCTCCTGGAGCGCCCTCTGCAATGATTCCCCCCTTTGGAGGACCGGGACCTGAGGGTTCAAGGAATACACAGTACATTATAAGCTCAAGGCTCGGCACAGACCCACGTGTACCTAAGTTTAGGACTCAGGGCATAGACCCCGGGGTAGACACAACTCCAGGCATGCCACGCACAATTGTGGCACTGGACAACGAGTCGGACGAGGCTGTGATGAGAGGCGAGGAACCAGGCGGGGCTGTGACAAGAGGCGAGGAACCAGACGAGGCGGAGGCTGGAGACGAGGGCGGGGAGCCAGACGATGCTATGACTCGTAACTGGGAGGCGGCCGTGGCATCGGGCAGTGACCCAGGCAGGACCGAGGCATTGGACGAGGCTGTGGCACTGGACGAGTCTGTGGACCCTTGCGACGACCTTGGTGCATCACCTGGCGTGGCTGCGGACCCAGACGAGGAGCCTGGCGTGATGGTAGACCCAGATGCCGACCCTGGCATGACTGGGAGTTCTGGCGCTGGTCTTGGCACAGATGCAGGTTCTGGCGCTGGTCTCATGACCACCCCAGATGAGTCTGCGAAGGCCTCGGGTGGAGCTATAGAGGCCTCATGCAGGTATGTGAAGGTCTCTAGCAGATCTGAGCACTCTGGCAGTGCTGCGAAGACCTCTGGCGGCGCAGGAGCTGTGTAGGTCTCTGGCGGCGCCATGAAGATCTCAGGCGGAGCTATGAAGATCTCTGGCGGGTCTGCGAAGATCTCAGGCGGAGCTATGAGGATCTCTGTGAAGCTGTAATACTTCCAGTCATGACTGCTGTCTCTGCAACTTCCAACTGGGCCGTGGCTTCAGTGATGGCCAAGGGCTCAGCAGCAGTCATGGACGACTCTGACATGGACGACTCTGAGTCCTGGCATGCTGAAGACTCTGGAGCACAGGTGGCTGTCGGCGACTCAGGAGCGCGGGCGGCTGTCGGCGACTCTGGAGCGCGGGCGGCTGTTGGCGACTCTGGAGCGATCTCCGATGTGGAGTCTATGACTTGGGTTGGAGAGGGCATAACCTCTGACGATGAATCATTATACGGTTTGACTTCATGCGAGAAATAAGCACGAAACTGGACCTCCAGTGTGAGGCCGGGACGGGACTGGTCCTCCGGCGCGAGGCCGGGACAGGACTGGACCTCTGGCATGAGGCCGGGACGAGGCTTGTCTTCATGACTTGGCTTGGCTTCTGACGAGGTGTCGGGACTTGACATGGCTACATGACTTGATTTGGACTTATGCTTTTTATGCTTTCTTTTTCTCGACCTTTCAAGAGTGACTCCAGGAGTTTTTACCACCTCAAAAGAACTAGGCTGGGGCTCTGGAGAATTATCCTCTTGTATGTGTTCTGTCTCTGGTGTGGGCTCAGGAATGGAGGCCTCCCGTTCAGCCATAGGAGGGTGCTCTGAAACGTCTGCCTCTTCTTTGGCAATTGGAGGGAGCTCAGTAGCGGAAGCCTCCCTGTCAGCCACTGGAGGGAGCTCAGGAGCGTCAGCCTCTTCCTTGGTCCTCCTGAGCATGTTACAACCCTTGGACAATAGCATTAGGTATTCATATGGATTATTAACGCATGGGTGATTCATAAGGATAAGGCTGTCGCCAATTGCTGCAGCTGTTCCTCTTAACCGGCTGGTTATTACATTCACCCCGATGACACCTTCTGGTGTTGGCTCTAGGCTTCCCATAAAGTCCAGGCATTGCTTAATGAAGTCCCAATGATCCCCGTTTACTCCATAACACAACGCAAGAAGCTTACATGGGTAACGCTGGGAGAAAGGCCGAGCACACAGAAACAATGTTGGTTTCTGAATCACCCCTGGTACTGCTCCCTTCTGCTTATGCTTGCTTGTCTTCCTTGTTGGCCTCGCTGTATCCATGGTATCGGCGACGTATTCTGTCAGAAGGCAGGTTTGGGCAGGATACATACGCGGTGAGCCAAACTTAAATATTGATATATTTATTAAGAGAATGGCAAACAAGTCCGAATCGGCAGGCACTGACGTAATCCAAAAGGCAGGCAGAAAGTCAAACGATCGGGCGAACAGACAAAACGAGGCGAACCAGAAGCGTGAATAACAAAACACAGTCCTAAGTCAAAAAACCGGAAATCAAAACAAGGCAGGTCAGGGCAGAGACAGGAATCGGGAATCGAGAAACAAACAGGTCATACACAGGAAGTGAAACAGGAACAAAAGGCTCGATAATAACAATATCCAAGGGACATTAATACTTCGCACCGTGTGTGCGAAGGCGAGAGTCTTTTATAGTCCTTCATTAACGAGCTTCATCTGGATCTTGTTCAGATCAGGTGACCTTGAACTTGAAACTCCGCATGCACCGTAGGCGCTGCTGTGGTGCGCTCCTTTAGCGCAATGCACCATCCTTCCGCAAGCTTGAAAACCGGTGTTTTTTGCCAGTGCGCTTCATGCGGCTTCTTTGTGCGCCGCAGAAGCGCATACAGTTCGAGCGAGTCCATGACATAAAAGCACTGTGTGCAAGCTATACAAGTTAAGATTAAACTGCCATGTAAACAAGAGGGTTTGGGCTCTGCACAAAATAACAACAGTAAAAAAAATCCTTTAGGCTGAACTCATAGCCTGCCCCGCTGCGGGTGTTGTCCTGGATTCCGTGTAGACTTGGGAGCAGTCGGCTCCTCAAATTCACACATCTGCTACCAGCTACCTAACCAGTGAGATGATATAGTACATCGTCAAGAGCTTAATGGCACTCACCTTATTTGGCAGTGTCGCGTGCTTCAGTTCTCCAATTGCTGTCCCCTTTCTCATCTGCTGGATGTGATGATAGAATATAGGGGTAATGGGGAAAATACTTCCTGCGACTCCTTTTAACTGAATTTTATTCTGTCAGTCGGGGCCCACTTTTATTTCATTTATTATAAAGCATATTTCTATGGCAGAAAATGCGCTGTCTTCATCTGTGACAACACTATTTTGAAAACCACTATCTGCCATATCATTAGTTGGTTGCCTAAAAAGGAGCAATAGTATCAACATCAGTGTCTTTCTGAAAAATTTTCAACTCTGAGCGCTACGGACGTGTACTAGGGCCACATTACAAAACTACGTTGTATTATTATTATTAATATTAGTGTGCATGCTATGCAGGCACACTATTGTTCTTCTTAAGTTTTATAATTATTCTGTTCACCCGTTTTTTCGACCCCCTACTCCTCCTAGGGCTTTCAAGCCAAAGACTCCGTTCCAACTCTGAGATGTCCGTGCCGATCCTGGCATGATGGCCTGTTCAAATAGTTTGTTACCCCTTGTTGTTCGTTCAGTATTCCTGTTTTTCGTGAAATTCTGTGAAAATACAGCCGTCTCTAGGACCTTGAGGAGTCATTTGTGTGTTTCTCTGCCCAATTTCGTGTCAAATCCACCGCTGTCTAGGGCCTTGAGGAGTTATTTAACATTGAATTTTCTCTGTGGAAATCCAGTCTAGTGAACGTTTGTGTCTTTGTGTAGGCTCGTTTTAGTAGTGCAACTTTGTGCTGTGGTGTTGTTACATTAAGGGCTAAAATCTTGGCATCAGAAGGAGGCAAAAATATGAACATGGAATCAGGAGGCGGAGCATGTTCATGCTATTGGGTTTTCAATGATGAGCAAACTGTAGATACGTCACTGATATTGACCTGTCAGATTCTCTGAATGTGTCAGAGTGGTAGGATGAGGGCGGACACAAACGCAGGCTAGAGTCGTTCATAAAAATCCTTTTCAGGCTTTATTTAGGCTCCAGGCAGAAGTACAAAAATGGCCGGCAAACTCATAGTAAAAACAGGCAGGGTTATCTGAACGGCAAACAGCAAAACGCAGGAAAGGCGATACTAACGAAAACCGAGTGACAGGTAGTGATGGGTCATGAGCAAAAGTAGTGAATCCTGTGCTTTGTAGTGAATCAGAAGAGCCGACTCCCATCGAGTGAGAGCCAGCTCCCCACTTTATTTCCTTTTGCTGCTCCCCGAAAGGAAATTTTTGACATCTCGGCGCTCTGCTGATTCTGATTGGTCGACAATACAGTCAATCTCATTTTGATGTTAATAGATTCATTCTATTGGCTCTAACGATTAAAATGAAGTGTAATTCACCCAAATCGACCAATCTGTTGTGGAGCTGGAGGTCCACGTATTGACAGACAGCTGAGCAGCAGCCAACACAGCGTCCACTTGATTTAGTTAATTTTTCACTATATTGTATTAAACGGAGATAGAAATATGTCTAAACAAGTGTCTTAGAGACTTCACACCGCTGAGGAAGAATTAAAACGGAAATGAGAGATATGCAGATAACTGGTTGAACTTTCAAATAAATGCCAAAACCTGTTGTATTTTGATATATTTAGCACAATTAGTTATAGTGAGAGTGAGAACGGAGCAGTGGGCCTCAGTGGCTCAGGGGCCTACGCATGCATGCGCTGTACCGGAGGAGAGAGCGATGAGTGCGAGTGCGTCACAAAAACAAGTAAACAAGTAACTATGACTGAGACCCGTAAACGAAGCAGCATCTGGCTGCAGTTTAAAGACATTGGTAATGGCAGAGCAGAGTGCCTTCACTGTAAAATGAAAGTTACAGTAAGAGCAGTTTCCACCACAAACCTGCACAGACATGTCAGGACTTTCTATCACACAGTGCAGTAGGAGGAGAGAAGGCAAGCTGGCTCACCCTCTCCTGACCTTGGGGTGTCTGGTCCCAAAAAGACAACAACAGCTGCTGCAGCAGCTACTGGTAGAGTACATTTATATATATTTCTTTTTCAATACATACATTCATATTTTAGGTTTCTAAATTGTATAGTGTACTTTTTATATTTTATTGTGGTATAGTTTATTTGTGGTATAGTTTTTATTCTATTCTATTGTTGTTCATTTTTGCTGCTACGCTGTACTGTCCACTTTCTGCCGTGACAATTGCAAATGTCCCACTTGTGGGACTAATAAAGGTTCATCTTATCTTATCTTAGGTATATTCCCTCCTACTGCAACTCAAAGCAAGATAAGTCATTTTATGTCAAAGCTGATGACCCCAGCCAAACAGCATAGTATTGGTGAGGAGTTGGCTAAAATGATTGCCACTGATTTCCAGCCCTTTTCCATTGTGGAGGACAGAGGTTTTAAAAATTTTGTCAAAGCCTTAAATCTCACATACACTCTACCCAGTAGAAAAACACTTCTCAAAAACAGGGCAGATACTAACTGAGAAGAGAAACCGTATCAGCCCATGCAAGCAATTAATTTTTCTCAATGTAAACCTGCACTGAGGGCATACTTTTTGTTTACTGAGTTTGGTTGTGTTTCTGTTCTATAGATTTGTTTGCAGTGTTGCTCTGTGTATTTTTGGATTTGTTTGCAGTTAAAAGTTTGATTAAAATTTTAACCAAAAGTAAGAATGCCTGCTTTTGTAACAGAACAAATACATAAAATTAAGCATTTATAAGGTTTCTCATAAAAACACTAAATGCAAAAGGGTTTATATCAACAAACAAAGCATTCAAATTTGCCAAGTTAGGCTAAAATACGAGGCTACAGGTGATAATAAACTAAGAGCCGTTTGGGAGCCGTAAGAGCCGGCTTTTCTTTGGGAGCCGAGCCACAAGAGCCAGCTCTCTGAAAAGAGCCGAACTTCCCATCACTAGTGACAGGCCAAAAGCATCAAAACCGGGAAGTCAATACAGACAATAATAAAGGCTTGACAGGTTTACACACATGCCGTGGCAAAACAATGCTACATGCAGAGAGTGTCCAAGACTGAGTCTCTAATAGTCTGACTCATTAGTCCACATGCAGATCACCTGTGAAACTCGCGCGAATCCTCATGCGTGTGCTGGTGACATTGCAGAGTAAATGCCGGAAGTTTTCACCTGATGGACATGAGTTCTCCAGCACGCACCGCTCCTCGGGATGCCAGAAAACGGATGTGCGCACGGGTGGATCCGCGACAGAATGAACTTAAATGAAGAAAATACTTGCTGAATAGTGTCGCAAGAGTCCAGACATGTTTTTCCTAGAGTGGGGTTTCACTATCTTAAGTGTAAATATGCATTGGATTTATTTTTAAAAACTACCCGCGAATTATGTCTGCCATTCTTCGCCCCCACCTTGTCCATTATTCCCCTATATCGGGACACCTTGGCGGCCGTTATGCCTAACGTAGTTATGTCAATGAGCAATCACACTTTGCATTGCAGTCTAGTTATTATTATTATTATTATTATTATTATTATTATTATTATTATTTTCAAGAGCACATGTGCAAGGGGGTATTTTCTGAGTTTAAAGTCAGAATTTCTGACAAAGAAAGTCAGAAATCATTTATGATTTTATTCTTGAATTTATTCACACTATGGTAGCATTCTTTGACAAGGCAGCACATATCGTCAGAACAATTCTTATGGTGGTCCACACCATTAGGCAGCCAGGGAGATCAATTAAGAGGCGGCCAAGTGACCAGAATTGGAGGAGAATAGACCACGAGATGATCCTGCCCTCTCAAAACACTCACACAATACCGACACTGATCACTTCTCACGACAGTCCGTAATAGTGGGCAGCTGGGAGGAAATAGTTGATAGGTGGCAGAGTTCACGATGGGAGGAGATCAAGCAAGGTGATACTTCCCTTTCAGGCTAGGAAACACTCACAGAATCAGCTCTAATCAACAGTTGCAGGTCCACAGTCTTTGGAAGCAGTGAGGAGTAGCCAGGAAGGGATAGAGTAGCCATGGCTGGAGGGGATGAGCCGCAACATGATCCTTCAAAATTCCTGCCAAGCCAGATTCCCTCTCAAGGGATTCTGCAAGGACCAAAGAATAAACAGTATAAAATGTTCTCCCCACTGAATCCACTGAATCCTCTCCTCTTTATCTGCTTGTGTCTTCTCTCTGTATCTCTCAGCCATACCAAATTTCACAACTCCATATACACAATATACAATATATACCCAACAAATACTCTCTTGTGGGGCCCATGCAGGTTTTTTCCGGCAGTGTGGAATAGGGCTA
The DNA here is from genome assembly GCA_030068315.1 of Chrysichthys thysi. Taxonomy (NCBI): domain Eukaryota; kingdom Metazoa; phylum Chordata; class Actinopteri; order Siluriformes; family Claroteidae; genus Chrysichthys; species Chrysichthys thysi. The sequence goes on from JAQLOM010150003.1 coordinate 13,204, forward strand.
GCCCACACCAAACCCAAACAGGGTCAGCGTGGACTTGCCCATGTCAGGCCCAATCATTGGGCTCTCTGCGGGCAGTCCACAATTAGCAGATTGCCCAAAGAAAACCCCTGCTGGCCAGCCCATTTGGGCCCAGATGAACTTTTGAACCGCGGGGCCCATGCAGGTTTTTTGCGGGCAGGCCATACTATGGTTTTTTTTTTGTTTTTTTGTTTTTTTTGACCAACCTCTTTTGAAAACCAAAAAGCTTGTCACTTAAACACAATACAGTGGTACCTTGAGATACTGTACGAGTTTAATTCATTCCATGACGGAGCTCGTGATTCAAATTACTCGTATATCAAATCAATTTTCTCCACTGAAATGAATTGAAATGCCATTAATCCGTTCCAGGCTGCCCCAAAACACCGCAATTTTTTTTGTTACATGTTTTTAAATAAGAAGAATGTACTTATTAATAATGAATATTGTACAAAAACACAATCCAATAGAATGTACTGCGAAAAACTGGTTTTATTAAGTGTAATGTACAGCACTGTCAGGATGGCAGGCAACCATCCTGCACGGAGCCGCTCCGCCTCAGCTGAGTACTAACCGGGTTTTGGATCTCATACACCTCCACATTCATTCGCCTGTGTTCGGTTAGGTCTAAACTTTATATACGCCAGTCGCCCTTAGTCTCGCGTCTGGCCACCAATGCGTACAACAGTGTAAAACTGGGTAGTTAAACGTTTGTGTTTCGTGTCCTGTGTTTTCTTCCCTTTTCAGACTCTTGGTCGTTAAGCTAACAACGGCCAACCCGGCCGTCTCGTCTAAGCACTGCGGACTATGGAAATCTGCGCGCTCTCTCTCTCTCCCTGCGGAGCAGCTTTCTCTCCCGGCTTTCCCCTATAGCCGCTATCTGGCGAATCCGTATATGCCAGGGTTTTTTATATGTTTGTATGAATGTTCATTAAAGGCATCTGGTGGCACAAACAAGCGTAACGAGTGGTATCATGACAAGGGCTTACCTTGGAGATCAGATGACATGAAGATTCAATTCAATTCAATTTTATTTGTATAGCGCTTTTAACAACAGAACATTGTCGCAAAGCAGCTTTACAATACATA